>VZTL01004980.1:0-25771 GCA_013400535.1 Scopus umbretta
ATGATTCTATTCTATAATTCTATGACAAGGGATGGAGACGAGAGGCTGCACCAGCGATGCCGCGCTGCTCCCGTGCCCACCGGCTCTTTGGGGATCGTGCACTGGGCGCTGGAGGGCTCAGGAGGAGCTCGTGTGAGTTTGTCCTCAGATCTTGATTCCTAGCTGAAGATACGCCATGCTGGCCCAGCCGGTCCCCAGGCCAAGCCCAGCGAAGGCACCCATTTGACACTGCATCGGTGCTTTTGTCTGGAACGCCTGATTTGATGCAGTTTACTATAGCTTGAACAGCAATCTTGCGCACATGGGAACTGTAATTTCCAATCCCTGGCATAAAATCCATAGGAAAGGAGTCCCTGTTTCCCAGACAGCACAGAAAACAGTGTATTAGGTTGCTACTATTATTAACAGCAGTGAAAGAAGTACTAGTAATGTAAATACTAATAATTTGCATGGTAGCAATGCCAAGAGTCTCTGCCTCACAGTGGGGTCCAGTTGTGGGCCAGGTGCCAAAGCACATACCATACCCAGAAGACTTCACAATGCAAAGACACTCGACAAAGTGTAGGTGAAAGGAGCGCTTCAGCCGCACTTTCACAGCTGAAGATTGAGCTGCTAGAGGAATTTAATGGCAAGATGGATGCTTGGTTATGAAAAAAGATGTCGTGACTCTTCCCCTAACTTCTGCTTTGCTGTATGTTTCCCTCTGTAGGTGTAGAGACCTGCCATTGCTTCCAGGCTTGCGCTCCTCCGGCTCGCTGGCCCTGGTTGTCCTTGAAGCCCACTGTCTCCTTCTCGGCTTGTGCCTCTGTTTCTTCTCTGCTGCTGGTGTGTTGGCACCCTGCCTGCTGGGGCTCCTTGCTTCTCAGGCCTCCCCTTAGTTTCTGGCTTTGTTTTTGCCAGTGGAGCATACGGTGCGGTGCCAGTGGTCCTGGTGATGCAAGGGAAGGCTGCGATTGCAATAATAAGCCGAGTAAGAAAGCCCTAGGGGGAGCAACCTGGGACAATATGCTCATGGTGCTGCCTTCCTCCAGGGAGCAGGGACACGGAAAAGAAACAAAGGAGACTAAGTGAAGAGAGGCAAGCAGGTGGCACTGGGGAGGCGGCAGGTGGAAGCAAGACAGCAGCGTACAAAAGATGAAAAGAGGAACGTAAGGAGAATATGAAGCTGAAAGAGATGCTTGATCTGGGACAAGGGAATGCCGAAGAAGGAGCCACGTTTTAGGCCTTTGCAACAATAGCTTGTGAGGAGGTCTGCTTAAGAGAGGATCAGCTCTTCTCCTTGACTGACAGCTGCTAAATGTGTCGGTGGCTCAAAAGGAGATGTTTTCAGTGCGTGCACCTCGGGCTGCCTCTGCTGATCTGCTGCCTCAGGTCAGGTATCTTTTATACACTACAAAATAGCAGCATCTTCAACAGTTCCTGAGAATCTCCCCTCCTCTGCAGTCATCAAAATGCACTCCTCATTCACAGTCTCCTTCTGACACTGGGAATATCTCAACCCTTAGCAACAGGTGATGACAGGGCATGACATGTTATATCAGTGTTTCAGTCTCTAGAAGATTAAGATTAGATTTCTCCCACTTTTGCATTAATGTCCTGTGAGATGCACAGGGCTCGGCTTGCAAGCAAAGTTATCGTGTTTCCTACACACGGTTGTATGGCTGAGCTCTGCAAAAGCACAACTAATATATTGGTAATCCTTTTATCACTTTTTTTTTAATTCAGAAAACCTTTACTTGGGACCAACTTAATGTAATGCTTTGACAATCCAGATGCCACATCAAGAACACATGAAATTAAACTCATTTTTCATTAGTGCCCCCCACATAAAGAAGAGAGATGGCCTTGCGGAAAACACGGGCCAAGCAGAGTTTTTTTAAGAAGATACTGTGCGCAACTGAGTTTACTACAGGCTGGAATCTGGGACTGACGGTCCTGTCCGGTTTAGTTTGGTGAGGAAACTGTGGAGGCTTTTTGGATATGCCAGCGCTACCCAGGGCGAGGTGGCCCGGGGGTTACCCGGCCAGCTCCACCTGCCTGTGCACAAAGCCGAGCCCTGCCTGCTGGCTGCTCACCCAGCGACCGCCTGGGAATGCACTCTGGCTACTCAACAAAGCCGACCAGGGAGTCACCTAATAAAAACCCTGGAACTATGTGTTGGAGACCAGTGCCTTTAGTCTTGATCTGTGTCCAATCGCAGTGAGGAGAACAAAGCAGAGGGGCTCTGATGTTATTTAGGTATTTACTCCTGGTTCTTACTATATCCAAATGTTCTCGGAAACTGTTATGAAATCCCAGCGAAATCCGAGCATCGGCTTGCTCCCAGGTACTCTGCCTCTGTGGAAAGGAGGACTGTTAGCCCAAAGCTGGAGCTCTGGGGAAGGTTATGCTTCAGTAGGGGGGAATCTGGAGATTTAGTGTTGATCCAAAGAAATTGCTGCAGCTGGGCCACATTAGTCCATTTCTGCAAATTAATAGAAATGTAGGGACAGGGGGGTTTGGCACGTGGGACCGAAATGGGGCAGTTTTGTGTGCGTCCAACCAAGGGAGCTTTCCCAGAGACGACAGCTACGTGCACGCACGCTGCATTCCCGAGCATCACAGATCACGCCCTATATAACTGCAAGTCTTTCAGCCTCCCTAATGAATCCTGTTAACTGGATCATTAACAATGATCAGCTATGCAAACGGCAAAAGAGGCAACCAGTTATTAACAGAGGACTCTTTTATTGTTTCTAAAAATACGCCTGTGCAGCTAGGTGTTTTCTTGTTCTCTATGCACACATTAAAGAGAAACTGCAGAGCAATAAACGTTAGTATTTAAAAACACCCAACTTAAGAAGGGCACATTCACTATAACTTTCCTCTTTATGGAGGAATAACAAAGGATCCCTAAGCTTCTATGGTTCTACAGAGACTATAAAACGATTGTGAGTTTAACTGAATCTTTCCTGGGTTTGAAGGTGTAAGATTAGTGTATATCAAGGGAATATGCTTTGTTAATACTTGAGGTTCAGTCCAGCTGCATTTTTCCTGCATTTTACAGCATCTGTTTTTGTCACTTTCAACAGTTAGGTAACGCACCAAGATAAGAAACATAGCCAAAATTAAACTCTGTAAAGTGAGAGATTGGGCTTACAGTTTCCTGTTACAGGCTTTGTAGGACTGGGAATTCAGGCAGCCAGCAACGTGCGGTGCTAGTGCGGTAAGTGACATCTTTCCTTGTTAATTATTCATGCATAACAACAGATCTACTGCTAAGTAAATACATTTAATAGAGCCAGCTTAGAGTAGCAAAGAGCAGTTTTGGGTACAAAGGCAGCGCGTGTAATAGGCTGGGTTTGTCTCCTTCAAATTTCTGACAGAAAGCTTGGAAGGGTGAAAGAAAACGTTAAGCTCTCCAACATACTCTTGCCATCTTTTACCTTCTATTAGCAAGGGCTGGGATGCTGAGCAGTTGGTAAGTGTTGAATGTTTAAGTATTGTTACACACACTATTGATTGTTTTCTCCCTGACCTGTGCAGCAGGAATCTGAAATCGTTCCTCAAACCAAAGCCTTACCGGGGATGGCGTCACCTCTAACAGGGTAACTTCTCCTTATCCCGGCAATCCTGCGCTCCTGACCTCTGGGCCGAGTGCCTCTTCCCAAACGCTCTGACAGTGATTTTTGCACAGAAATGTATCTTTACCCTCTTTCAGTTGTAAAGCTCCTAGGCCTTCTACTGTCTCTCAGGGAGGGAGAAAGGATAGACTTCTCATGCTCTCAGCCTTACCTGTTTCGACTGTGTTTAGTTTTCCACATCCCTGCTTCACAGGTCCGTGCTTTCTCATCTGCATTTACCAAATAACATGATCTAGTGTCTCCTTCCTGGAAAAGGAAGATTTTCTTCAGTACCATCCAGTATAAATTCCTCTGATTTTGTTGCACGTGGTAGATTTGCACATTGTCACAAATCTCGCAAATCCCTAAATGGACATACAACAGTTTCTGGTTTCCGTTTTCCAAAATAACGTGAATGAGGGTCTCCTGTCTTCAGCACAGCTCAGTCAAGCAGCAGTTAGGACTCAGAAGGTGAGACTAGAGGTACACACACGTGGTGACATTCGTCATGGCTTCCCATGTGAAATATAATGACTTCCACTTTGCAATTACACACATTTTGCTCTAGTTTGGCACTGTTCACTCAAGAACTTCAAAGTGCTTTCTCAAAATAAAGTAAAGTAACCTCTGGACAGCCTCCCTGTGCCGGCTACCGGGTAAACTAGTGTCCGGGATGGAAGCAGGAGGCAGGAGTCCTGCCTCGGTCTCTGCTCCAACCAACAGACAGGAAAAGAACAGAAATATCTGGAGTCCTGCCAGAAACTCATTCTCCCTTTTAAAACCTGGCATCACCTCCAGTATAATTGTGGAATTAAAATGGATTATATTTTTATGCAGATCTTGTAAAATGTAAAAGCAGCCTAGCTTTTGGTCTTTTCTAAGCCAGCTGATAACGATGGTATCTGCGTGTAAGTGGCAGCAACACACCTTACACTCCAAACTCAGATGCCCAGGAACTGGAGCTGTTTTGTGGGGAGAAAGTACTTCTACAAATAGCTGCCAATGTCTTTTCCGAGACTCCTCTTTTGTGCTGGAATAGCCAGAAGGGACTCTGGAGAATCCTGTCAGTGCCAGTGGGTGTTGGTGTGCACAAGCTATAACCTCTGGGACAAAACAGAAAGACAGAAAAAGAGAGTATGAACACAAAACATGACTAGGAACTGCCTGCACTTGGGGAGCCAAAGAGTAAAGAATCACAGAAAAGAGCATTGTATAGCTTTTGTATTAATCTAAAATGGATTCCTGGATTCTGTAGGCACAATAGGAGTGGAACTGGAAAAGACATAAAGATAAATGAAGGCCACAAATGGCCTTCATTACATTAAAAAAGGCTTTCAGAGCATGTGTGGCTAGGCTTATTTCTGTAACAGAAATGACACTGGCTGCAGTGTAACTTCTGCTGTCATTTAGTATGTAGGGTGAAGTGTTAGGAGTCAATGCCAAGTGTCTATGAAATGGAGAAGGTCTGGGTCTGTATTAATTAGGGCTGACGGGAAGAGATGGTAGGAACATCCACGATTGATTTATTTAAGCATAATATCATCTCCAAAAGGCATCAGCAGCTGGCCAGGGCAGCAGCCCGTTCCAAGAGTTCTTTTACGAGCCCTGCCCAGATGAAAGTGAGCACTGCAGACAGCGCTGGAGGGGAAGAGCCTCCTTTCAAAGAGCGGTGCAAGCTCATGGGTATGAAACATCTTGTCTCCCGAGTCCATGGGTAGCTCATGCTTGTCTGCCGGCTTCTCCAGAAACGGTCAGATCATACAGTAACAAAAATGGTTATAAAAGCTTTTGAGCTACTTCTAAGGGATCTGTGCATGTGAACTAATAAAGGCGAGTCTATGGTCAGCAGGGTTAAATCCACTAGACAACAGTCTGCAACTCCAGCAGAAAACATTCAGGGGATCTACGGTTTGAAAAAGCTGAAACCGCCTGTCTAGAATAATCACAAAAGCAATGATTAAGTGTTCTTCTGCCTCAAAAAGTTTCATACAAGCATTAACAACTTCTCGGAAGCTCTGGGTGCAAGAAATGAGACGTCTTTGGGGACTTAGTCCCGGCAATCCCATCTGTTTGCCCTCTTCTCAGTCTGTGGGTGACAGACCTGACCTTTCAGAATTTGTTCTTCCCTACATTCACAGAATCCTTGCCCAGACTAGCTTGGCATCAGCTTCTCGCTCAATCACAGCCTGCAAAGCCATATTACAGGGTATCTCTTTTGTTAGTCTTCATTTCCAGAAGAAGGACAGCAAAAAATGAGTGATCAAACATGTGGAAATGATGTGAGAAGGCAAATGAAATGGTTGGTGGAAAAGCAATTTCTGTAGGCTGGAGGCTGTAATCAGAAAAAACAGTTGAAACCTGTCCACGCCGATCTCGCATCTGCACTTCCCACATGCCAGGGTTAAGCAGATGGGCCACATCGCTCTACGTGATGTTAGTTAGGCAAAAACCTGGTTGGAACAATACTTTGAAGGTGTGACATGCTACGGTGGAGCTACCAGAGCTGTTGGGTAGCTCCAGAGGCACAATGACTGCCTGGGCCAGAGGCATTCGGCCAAACAGGGTATACCACAGCTGCCAGATTTATCTTGTAAATTCACCAGGACCAGAGCTGATAAGAACATAAACACGCCTCTTGGACTCATGTCTTCCTTCAGTCGTCAAGGAGAGCCAGTAAGATCTGTCAAATCTATACGTGGAGAGCCACTGGGAGAATTTGGGTTGTTAGCTCTGTGTAGGGAAGAAATTGTCTCTGGCTGTCTAGTAAAGGTTTCAGCCAACACAAATAATACATGGATTAGAGCTCCTTAGCATTGTTACTCTTTATTGGACCAATATGCTCATGGAAATTCAAACCCCTTTTGCAGGAACACTTTAAATGACCAAAGCATGAGTATCTTCTCACTGTTTTCGAATAGTAACCAAGGAACATTAAATTACACGGTAATTACTGTGCAATGGATGGATAATGGCCTGGGTAGTTCTGTGTCATTGCAAGAAAAATGTATGGCTATTTCTGTGTTTGCAGTGCTGCAAATTCATTGTGATTTCCTAACAGTAATTACCCAGTAATCTGTATGCACCTGGAAAAAGTCATTGCTGATATTTATCAATTAAACCAGGTCACCATAGAACTGCGTAACACTTTCCAAATATTTGTGTCCCTCTTGTTTTAGATGTTACATGGTTTTTTTCATAGGTACTGGGCTAAACTATGCAGCGGCTAGAATAGGTTTCTCTCTTTAACGAAAAGCTTAATTATTTCCTTTTTTCTAGAGGTTGTTGCAAAAACTTAACTTTCTGTTAAGTGCTGTGTCGTGTTTTAACCCCAGCCAGCAGCTAAGCCCCGCGCAGCCGCTCGCTCGCTCCCCTCACAGGGGGATGGGGGGAGAATCGGAAGGGTAAAAGTGAGGAAACTCCTGGGCTGAGATAAAGACAGTTTCCCGGGCAAAGCAAAAGCCGCGCGCAAGCAAAGCCAAGCAAGGAATTCATTCCCCGCTTCCCAGGGGCAGGCAGGGGCTCGGCCACCTCCAGGACGGCAGGGCTCCATCGCGCGCAACGGTGAGCGGGGCAGACAAACGCCGTCGCTGCCGACGTCCCCCCGTCCTCCTCCTCCTTCCCCCAGCTCCGTCATACGGGATGGAATATCCCTGGGGTCAGCTGTCCCGGCCGTGTGCCCCCCGAGGCCTCGTGCCCCCCAGCCTGCTGGCTGCTGGGGCGGGTGAGAGGCAGACGAGGCCTTGCCCCGGTGTCAGCCCTGCTCAGCAGGAACCAAACGGCCCTGCCTGACCAGCACTGGTTCCAGCACAGATCCACAACACGGCCCCGTGCTACCTACGGCGGAGAAAATTAACTCTACCCCGGCCCACACCAGCACATGCTGGATTTTACCATCTAATAAATTGATATAATGCCATGTAAACAAGCTGTGTAAATATATATGCGGAGCCATGCTTTTTACAGGGATTTTTTTTAACAAAAGAACTTCTTCCACAGAAGTGGTATTCTCAGGAAATAATTATAATTTGCACGGTGTTATACATTAGCATGCTAAATGATATTGCTAGGTCTGAATTTACTGTCAGCAGGTTGCATATTTTAAGTACTGTGCTTTGCTCAAAACAAAACCCCCAAAATATTTACTGACCTTTGTTGCTACAAAAAAACAGTTCTTAGGCCAGAAAGAATGGCTGACATTGTATTAATCTGATCAGAAATCCATTAAATGCCCAGTATATCTCTTTATCTAGTCCTTGGAAAAAAAAACTGTCAAACTGATAGATGCCATTCATGGCCCTGATCCAGCACAATTCTATTTTTACAGGCTGAATAGTTAGAAGAAACACATGTTTAATCAGCATAAAAGGTTCGGGGAGAGAGGACAATTGGAGTAGAAATGGTAGTAAGATACAGTTCTATCTGTTGGGCCTGTCAGTATTTGCTGCTTCAGTGGAAATAATTTTTGAGGCTGGGTTCTTTCTCCCTCAATATGGAAAACTTGCATGCTGGAAATAATTCATTTGGCTTCTCTGCTCACTGCTGCGTGTGGCCAGAGTAGATTGCCGTGACAAAACCTGGACACAACTCTGTGACAGTGTGATCTTATCTTGGCTGCACGGCACTCCACGCAGAGTGAAAACTCCCTATAAAACAGTCAAAAGGGCAACTAAATCCAGCTGAAGATTTAGGCTTTTCTATAACTGCCATTTCCCATCTGACGCTTTTTTAACTATGGGTAGTAATACATGATGACTGATGCGACTCAATCCTGATGGCTGATGCAACTCAATACTCTCTCCCGTTCATGGCACAAAGCCAAAGCTAGCTTCAGTAGAAGAACCTAAAAACGACTCTGTTACACGTCAAATGCCAAAAGACTAACTTTGTACATAGCTTACAAAATAAGAAATGTTAGCAAAATGAGACATGGATATTGATGACAATAATAAATTATTACTATTAATTGCAATTATACATTATTAGTTCCTCTGCCCTTCCCCAGAAGGTCAGCTTGCTTACTGAACATTTTCAGGGAAGTTTACCACACCGAGCACACGGAGACTCTGCAGATGCCTTCCTAGCAGCGGCACGAGAGGATCGACGCTTCATTAGCAGCGTATTTACTTGTCAAAGGCATCACTCTGTATTCGGTGCAGCCATCTTTCCCCCATTGACTTTTCAGAGAGATTACTGATAACTCACCTAATGTTATGACAGAGTTGAACTTGATTCTTCACTTTCCACATCATTTTAAGCATGCCAGCTAAAGCCGGCAATGAATTAAAGACCGTCTCTCCACTTACGGAAGTGAAAACACGGGCACTTGGAGTCCAGCTGCTTTGCTGCTCGCCTTCATAACCACGGCAGCTTCCTGTGTGTCAAAAATACGCCCTCTTTATTCCCCTTTAAAGTGATTTGCTTGTCCTAAGATACCCTTAAAACACATTTTTATTCTCTGTAGATCAAGAATCTAATACTTATTCCTTTGCTTCTCTTTAATTAGAATGAGAACAGACCACGATCCGTATAGTCCCTCCTGCCTACATGGATAGTGACACAGCAAACCAGAGCCTCTGACCAGCCTCAAATGCAATGTATGGGAGGGGGCGAACGATGTTTATGGTTTGCTATACTTAGTTTTCTAAGCAAAGATACTGCAGACTCAGTCAAAATTATTTGAAGTATGGGATTAAGCAGAGTTCTAATCAACTCACAGGACACGATAAAAAGGTGCAATGTTATAACCTTGGAAAGCAGAAATGCAGATAGCTGGCAACTGCATCATTGTACGCACCAGAACGCGGATGCACGAGCGTTTCACACCCATCCAAACCCCGGCTGCTAATGTGAATTGGACGTGTTGCATGTGTATTCCACCTGTAGCCTTTTCAAATGCAGGTCGGAGTGATCTCAGAAATGCACAGGCCATTCATTTTACAGGTCACTATTTTAGCTATGGATTAACTAATTGCTACCAGGAATGGTAAATCCTCCTTATTCAGAAGGGATAAATCCCTGGAGAGGTAGGAAAAAACTCCACTGAAGCATTCATCTGGTTGGAGGGTTCACGCTGTAGAAGCTGTGAACAGCCAGCCTGTGTAAGGTACGAGAGAAGTGGTTGCCAGTGTCAGTATGGAGGAGGCGGGTAAGCAGGAGGGTGTAAACTGTGTGGCAGGAAGATGATCTACCCTTCATCAGAGTGAACTGAGCCCACTGCCAGCAGCTCATGACGTGTCCTGGAGAAGAACCAGGGTTAAAAAGATGGAAAGAAAAGGGGGGAAAAAAGTCCTTCTTAAAATGGCTAGGCTAATCTCTTCACACCGTATTTGATGTTATGACCCTTGCTAACGGTAACTTCTATCAAATTGCATTTTAAAAAACAGCGACAGAGTTATGTAATTAGTCCTGCCTTTCTGTAGTTTAAAAAGAAAAAAAAAAACATAATTTGCCTACTTTCAATTAAAATCTCTCCCTCCAAGCAGTATTAAGTCACTGTGAAGACCATAAGCACGTACGCATGGAAATTCTTTTAGTCACCTGGATGTCTTTGCTACCATCATGCCTAAGTATGAAGCCTGATTACTATTTTGATTATTTTTTTCTCCTTTTCCTTTAGATGAAGTTGTTATTACAGGTGCCTAATCTTTAGTCTTTACCTTCCAACGGACAAAAAATACCAAACAGTTATAGGAAAGTGCTCTAAGTATGGGGGTTTTAACAGCTAGGAAGAAAAGATAGTTTGGAAACCACAATATCCTAGAGGCGCTTTCTCCATCCAGAGTAGATTTGATAAATTGACTTTTCCAGAGCAGGCATTCAGCTGCTTCGTTAGTATAACGATCCTTAGCCTTCTCTTCCCAAACTTAGATAATCTGAATGAAAAATAAGTTTTATGGAATGTAGCTATTAATAGTGTCAATAAACTTTAAGTTGCGATTACATATCACTTACAGCAATGCGATCCCTCTCTACCGTAGGTCAAAATACATTTATTCAGCATTCTTAAGATCAAATACCCTTTCGCTTTGCTTGAGAAGAACAATCCAGTGTGCTGCCGAGTACCAAGGTGACTCGAAAGTTTGTCTAGTGTGTAATCCCCTTTTATATTCTGTATTATGTATGAACTCAAAGACAAAATATCTGCATTATCTTAAATAAACTAGGTAAAATGTATTTCAAAAAGTTTCTTGAGTCAAAATGTAGCAAATCATTGTATGTATTTTCCATATTTGTATAGGTTTCATTATATTCTCGTTCTAAGTTACTCTTAAGTCTCTTTCATATTTAAAAAATGAACTACACACCTATCATGCAAAATGTAAAGAAGTATGTTCAACTAGTTCAAATTAGATATACAGTAAAAATACACTTCCAAAGAAATATCATTTCCATTTTTGTTCATGTTTTTAACAGAATTTCAGACTAATACATCAAATGTGGAACTGTACAAGTATGTGAAGAAACATTAGGATTGCAGTAGTAAAAAAATGTACAGCATTCAAAACCAACAAGCTCTAAACAACCAAACAATACCACAGGATTGAAACAATCATGGGGACAACATAGGTCATTGGAGCCAGTGAGTGAATCCTAATGCACCTACATAAAGACCCTACATAGAATATTGTCTCTTATTTATATGCAAAATCCCTGATTTGATTAAACCAGACAATTTCTCTAATTGTCTCTTATAGGTTTTAGATAAGATTAACATGAGAGTATTCCCCTTCATAAATGTCAGTTATTTGAAAAGGCAATATTGAGAATTGATTTGAAAGGTATTTCCATCCGTGTGGATTCAGGTAGTTAAAATACAAGATCACAAATAATAGCACTGCAGTTTTAAAGAACCATTTGAATTGTTATCCGCTACATTTGCCGTAACACTTAAGAATTCAGGATTCAGTTTTTTTAAAACTGTTTACAGGTTAATACACAGGGGTTTTAATTATGGGCTGTATCCATTTAACAGTGGAACAACATTGCCTTTTAAATGAAGAAAAGATCCAGCTCAGCATGTCAAAAAAAAAAAAAAAAAGAAAAAAAAATCTCCAAGGTAATTGACAATGAACGAACCGTTACATGCAGCAGAACCTCTGTGTCTGAGCATCTTTGCAAGGCGGATATGTACTCCTTTACAGTCCGCTAGCCAGCACAATTTCCTTATTAGACATTTATATTATGAGCAAAAATGTCTCAGACAAGCCTGTAACAGTTGTTAATTCAACCCAAATTATCTTTCTTAATGTTTCACCATTGTGCATAAACTTCATGAACTATGCTAGCCTATTGGTTTTAGTGACCAGAATGTAATCCCTTTTAGCTAGTTATGGTATTTTCGGACTATCTTGCTTTCCAGATAACTCACCTGTGGGCTTTTTTAAGCTGAGGTGCAAAAAAGGTTAATAAATGACCTAATTATGTCAGCATGTCTATCCCACAGACCTCACGCTCTGAGATCTCTCGCTGATCCTGATCGGAATTTGGCTTGCACAAGAATGGCAAACTCTCAGCTGAGAAAGCTGAATAAATGTAGCGCTTTTAGAACCAAAACAGTGTTATGAAAGAGCCTGGCCTACTAAATCATCTTCAATGCACTGAAAAGGGCAAAGAACACGAATCTTGGCACCTATCTTGCTGTTTGTTTGGAAAAACCTTTTAGCAATGTTGATCCAATGGGAACGATGGATTAGTTTTAGAGAGCTAGCCACATACAACCTAACATTTGACTGAAATAAACTGATTGTAACAGGTTTGAAAAGGAACAACCATATGCATCTCATGTACCACTCAAAATCTATAAAACTACTGGGCAAACAGCATAGTGTATACTCGTTCTTATACATATTTAAACTTTGCTGAGGTATTTCTTTAATTACAGAAAAGCATCTTTTAAAACAATAGGAAAAAAACTCAAAATATGAGCTATATTCTGCACAGATTTTTTCAGGAGAAGGAATTAAATTGGATTGGAAGGTCCGTAATCATTAAAGGAATAACCACTTTTATTAGTATTGATAGTATCAATGTTCTTCCTCGGCTTTTTATTCCTTCAAAGCATTACAAAAAATGTAAGGCTGTGACTTTACAAACCAGAATTTTGCCTTGACTTTGCCCACCAGTGTTGTAAAATAACCTGAAATACTTCTGTCTTTTTCCTAGGGAAAACATTACCCAGTGCCCCCCTCTGTAATGGCCTGACTGTGGCCACACAGCTGTCGGATACCCGCTTGCCTCCTCCGTGAAATGGGACAAGCCATCTCTTGCACAAAAGCAAGATTGTTTTCATAAATGCTAGCTGAAGTCTAGTTTCTTTCACGCAGCAAAATTACGTATAGTTTGTCTGCTTGAATGTATACGTTATCTGAAAACTAACATTTATTTCTCTATAATGAAGATACCTAGACTGTTGCACAAGCTGGATTTCTCACCCATATATACTTCAGGAACAGGAGGAATGTATACATCATATTTAGAGTTTATCCTAGGCAGATACTGTGTTTGAAGTGCAGTTTTCTAATCCTTTTAAATACAATCAGCCTATCTTGATTGTGACACTAATGTTAAACGTAACTGCAGCCATTACCAAGTAGTTTCCATAAGTGGTTTTATTACTGGTTAGATTTTACAAATTCTGGTATTCGAACAGACTTCGACCTTAAAATTCTAAAACAACAAAGCAACCAATGAAAGGCTTAGGACTATTCAAAGTAACAAACTCTTAACATTTTTGCCCTGGTCATAAATATACAGAGAGAAAAAGAGAGAAGTGGACATGGAATCCAAAGAATGTAGATAAAACAGTATATAAGGCACATGGCAGTCTTTGAAAATACAGAAGCTTTAGCCAACTTAAATTAATTGCTGTTTCCCTTGCTCAGTCCACAAAACTGTACAGTTACACAAATGTTGTGTTGCAATAGATCTTCCAAGTTATTCTTCAGTCCGTACTCCGTAATACCAGAACACTACATTTCCTTCTGTTTTTTAGGAGAGATCCTAATTGTGGTTAGTCAGTTGCTCAAAGCCTCTATTAAAATACACTTGGAATTTCAACTAAGAATAATTTCTTTTTTAAAGAAATTATTAAGAAAGAGTCATCAGAAAAGATTTGTAAGAGTTGTCTGTGAAGGACTTCGAGATTCATGAACCTCAAGACTTCCGGGCACTGACGTCAAGACAGATGTCACAGTAGGCATAGTAGGATTAGTCAAGTCCGTTAAAGTAGTGGGAGTGCTGGATGGACTCATGGAGGCATTGGATATTTCTGAGGCAGGACCTGATGGGGTCCCTGCTTGGAGTGTTGAGTCTGAAGTCTTATCCACCCCTGTGTTTTCTTGACGTAAGAGGTTCCGTCTGAATTTGGCTCGAGCATTTTGAAACCAAACCTGAAATAGTTTAATATAACAGGGTAGCATTTAAAGAGCTGCAGTGTTTAAAAAAGCAAAAGCATACTCACAAATTCACCGATGCTTGAACTGTGGAAGATGTTTTTACTGGTAACATGTTAGAAAAGTAGCCCCAGTCATGAGAAGCGTCCTCTGCACCCCTGTAAAGCATTCCTCTTTCCCTCTCCTGCAATCCTGAATAAGCAGTCTGCCTGGGACAGGAGTGGACTAAGGATGGAGGAGGAGAGTCTTTCTGTGCAGGCTATGTATAAAGATGCTTAGAAATTTGGCAGCCCGCATGAATCCTTGATCGCCCTCAATCCCAGAAGTATTTGTCTGGATGAGGCAGACAGCAAGCATCTGACGAATACAAAATAACGAGTTTCGGCACCCTCGTATCTCAAGTCCATCTCCCATCGTAAGCAGCGAGTGACACAGACCACAGCACCCTGCCTTCCTGCGGGCCCTGAGAGCTCTCCCAGGAGCTTTCCCATGTCTCAGCATCAGCAGTGCTCTCGCTTTTCTAAAAGGACTGGCCCTCTTTCTTACTCTTCTCTTACTCTTCTTTCTCACATGCTTCAGCTCCCTTCGCCTATGCAAGTCTCCTTTTTCAAATGTTTTCAGCACTGGAATGATGTCGGGAAAAGAGGCTTGAATGGTATTAAAGACCCACAGTGCATTAGAAACTGTCATTTCCGTAGGAATTATATCCACATACAGAAATTTTTCCAAGAGTGCTACTTCTTGCGTACATTTGATTATCATCTATGAGTGAAGGACAAAAGCTATGACTTCACCTTTCTCAGTTACATTTTAGTGTTAGGTCCAAGTTAATAACGCTCTCCACTGTCTGCAGGATTTGTTTAAAGTATTTGTCTGACCTATTTGAAAAAAGATTTAAAAAAATGTGTTTGTGAAACTTGCATGAAACCTAGGCACAGTATATTGCTTCGACTAAATTTGAAAATGTCATTAAATAACCTGTGTTCACCCTGATATATGTCGATACCAGGTAATTTTACTGCTACGAACTGGCTGAAATTTCACTGTGCTTATTTATCAGAAAGCCTTCTGTCATTGTTACATTCTTTACAAGGGACTCAGTGCTGATCCTTCTGTCCTCGCGTTGACCTGCTATAAGGAATAGGACCGAGTCTTTCCACTCCAGGTGCAATGAGCCTCGTCATCTCTGTATCTGTCGGAGAAGGGAATCGAGCGAGTGAAAGGGTCTGCATAGCCATACAGTATCTCCGTCAGATTTCTCCTCTGTGGCCTGTGCAGGGGAACTGGGTGCATGGAGCTCACGAGGCCACACCACCCTGTACAGAAATTCTGACCTCTGCCTCTGAAGCAGCGTGGCCCCTGCCGTAGGATCTGCATTAAGCCCGACCACTAACAGAGGAGCACTTCGTAAATACGAGCGGTCCTTGTAAGGTGTTCTCTTTGCATTCTCCGCTTGCCAGCCACAGTTAGAACTGATGAACATGTCTCAGCTGGTTTTCCTCTGACTGGTTTATCTTCTCATCTATGGGTGGTGCAGACCCAAATTCCCCCTACGGAGCACTCTTCCTTTTTCTCTGGAAAGCTTTCTCCCCCAACCAAGCGCCTTTAAGGTGCACACCCTCTCTCTTGCACTCTCTGCAGGGAATGCCATGTGGAAATAATCCTCAGGCACAAATTCTAGCAGTGGCCATAGGAGCTGCATTCATGCGCTGTGCATAAATCACATCCCTACAGGTCCTTGTTTCTGAAAGCTTAGCATTTTAAAACAGTTTATGTGGGCATTCCCTTTGTTAAAACACTTAGTTTAAAGGCTATGTATCAGTTTCATATACGACAAGAAAACAAAAATCTAAACTAGCACTGGCAAAAATAAACTCATGATTTTATAACACAGTCCATTTTAGTGGTAAACCTGTTAAAGGGCAGCGACATAGTCAAAACCAGGCAAAACCACATGTGGTATTTTTGCCTGACACCTTCACAACCAGTGTCCTCTCCTATGGCTGTTCATGCAGAGCCACGCAAGAAGGGAGGCACGGAAGCGTGTGCACGTGGTTCTGAGCAAGGCGAGGAGCCTCGTCTGCTGGGGATGCAAGTGAAACAAATCAGTTTGCTCTGGTCATTCAAGCCGGAAAGTCTCAAGCGCCAACTAGTTAGGAATGGTAAAAAAGGGCAGTTTGAACATTTATGGGATTTTTTACCTTTCAGTAAGAGATAATTTATATTTGTCCCACAAAGTAATTTGGTTTTGATTTTTTTAATATACCTTCTAGCCATTGTAAAAAGGGTAATACATACGAAGGTGAAATGGAAGTTTAGAGACTGCCACTGTTGATATGTATGTGTACCATGGTTACGTAATAATTAAAAGAAAACCACTAGTCTGGGTGGATATACACATACTTCTGCAAAATTTCATACTTATGTTCATTAAAAATATACATATTTATATACACAGTAGCCCCAAACATAAGTAACATTTCCATTCCTATTCACAAAACAACTTTCTTGCTTAAAGTGTATAAAACTACAGAAGGCACCATAGCTATTTTGTTCATTTACACTGTTCCTAAAAGTCCAGCTGCTCTTTAACCTTAGTAGGGTGAGAGACTCTACGGTATTGCTTCTGTTTGTGATTTGGAACATGTCGTATGTAAAGAAAAGTGAGCAAAGTTATTGGTGCTTATGTGTTCCCCTTTATCTGCCGCTGACTATGAAACCCTGTGCTGGGATGCCCTTACCGATGAACATTAATGCTGCTCCCAGGAGCCGCACGTGTGAGGTGGTTCATTCTCTCTTTAATAGTGGTAATTCATGTTAGACATAGAAAATATTCCTTAATCTTGTAAACATTATTCAAAAATAGAGGTAGTATGACTACTTTCACTTTCTTCCTCACTGAGATATTGTCAGGGTTAATCAGCTAATGGTTATAAAGCTCTTTAAAATCGTCCATGTTATTTATGTTATCACTGAAAAGGCATCTAAACATTTGTTAGCTGAAAATCTGAAAATACCTTGTCTCATGATAGAAGGGGAAAACATAAAGTAAATATCACAATAGTGATATTCTGGTATGCACTTAAGATATGGAAGTATGCAGCAAAGACTTCATGCTGAAGAGTGGTAAAATAATTAAAACTATTGTTTTCCGAGTTGTAGGAATGTAGGTCTGCTTCTCTGCTGCCCCGTGTTGTTACTTATGGTGGTGCAAAGTAGCGTGTAAGAGCTGGCAAGTCAGGGTTGCCCATGCATAATGGCAGCAGCGCTGTATGCTCACATTGGCAATTCAGGCCCTGCACCTGCAACGGTATTACAGTAAAGTAACGAAAGAATAAACCAAACATACATAACTGAAAGAATTGTTCCAGAAGGACTTATCTCACATCAATTACACAATTAGGAATCTGGTCTTCAGTACCGAGGAATAAACAAAATCGTGGGGAAGTATTTAGTGTTTTTCTGTCCAACTGTATCATAAGGCTGAGCTCTCTCAAATCAAAGGGGAAAACATGGACCAAAACTCCCACTGAAAAATAAAAGCAGCTGCAAGACCCACCGCTGATGGGACCGCACTCTGGTTAGTGGGGCTGGATGCCTGTAGCTGGGCCACTCGGCAGCTAGGCAGATTAATATTTGCTGTGGTTAAAATACGATACTATCTCTTCAGTGATCTGTGCAGCTAACTCTTTGTCTCCGTCAAGTAAAATAGGAATAAAATAACATCTCCATATGATTGGGAAGTATTGAAAACAAATACGCTAAGTATTGTAAAGGGCTCGGGTGCTGCAGTGAATGAGATCATCTAATCACCTCAGATAACTTTGTTCTCTTGTTTGTAACACCTCTGCCGTTGCAACTGTTATATATTAGTTGTATGAATAGCTTGTGCTAGAAACAAATTTTTCAATACGATTTTGCTCGTTCACACTGCTACCCAGAGACGTTTAGGTTTACTGAATTTTCCTAACTAGTAAGTGGAGAAACAAAAATATAAAGGATGTCGCACCACAAAGCGAACTACGTTCACTCATTGCACACGCATTCTGATTACTCTGCGGTAACTATTAAACAGGCAGTTACAGGGGAACGATGGGATACTGTACGAACGGAGGCTCGGTAAAGAGTCTGCAGTATGCTATCCTAAAGCAGATCTTCACCAAAAGGTAGCGCAGGGTACCCACGCACGACTGGGAAAATTTCCATGCTTGTTGACTAGTGGAAACTGAATTAGCAAAGTCCAAATGCATTCAGTAGTCTTTGTAGGGTTTTCACAGCAACTTTACTGGGGAGTGATTCAAGAAAGAGTAAGCAGTGTACAAGACACCCACTGAAAAATAACGCTTTATGTTCCTAAACTGCTTTTGCCATGGATGATCATATTCCAGACTCCTGGGGAGGGAAGAGGGACATACCTAGAGCTAGCAAACTGTATCTTCTTAGGGCTACCTACTTCCACCTTCCCTTTCTAAACTCACAAAAAGAAAGACCAATTCCCAAAAGAGAAGTATTTATGCCACAATTAGCTGGTCACTTTAATTATGAATGATAGCTTATAATAATGGGCTGGTGCTTCCCAGCTGCAGTACAAGGAGTATATGAATTAAATTGCAAATATGAAGTTAAATTGCAAGGAAACTAAATAAAAATAGGGGTTAAAAACATAAACAGGTTTGCTGCGATTCTAATGTGGCTAACGCTCATGACATGTTATGCAGGACTGTCTATACAGTAAGGGCACTACAGCTGTTTCCTAAATCCCTGGGAACTTTGCTATGTGTGTGTAGGGAGTGCACTGGTTTCAGAATAAGAGAATCTGTTTCCACTAATATGCTGCCTTGTATTTTCCACTAAAATATATCCTGCTGATGATATCCAGCGAGCCACAATCCTTCATCAACTGAGCTGAGATCTGAACATACAGAAAATACAACAGCTTACGAACACACCTGATAACAACATAGAGAATGCGGAAGATTTCTTACTACTGACAAGTGTGCATGTACGTCTGGGAGTCCACGCGCCTTCGGTATGTAAGACAGACTAATACTAATGATGCTTGTTTAGATCAATAGTGTCAGTGAATTACTTCGTGTTCAATAAATGACACAGATGGAATGCCAACCTTTCTGGCTCAAAAGAATTAACAAGTGACACTGTCTCAGTAACCAACATCATGAAGAGTTTTCCCCAGCAAAGAGCAACCCTGAAACTCACATAGGTGAACTCCTGTGTTTGAACAATTGCCTCTCACAGGTTAGAGAGAAACCAATTGGGCGCAAAGCTTCTCAAATCCAAAAAAACAAGTTTGTTTTTTCATGGCCCAAATTAATTTTCAAACAGAGAGTTCAAAAGAGTATGGAGTAGGGAGTGCTCGTAACAGACAGGAAAACTCCAGTGATACTAGACAAAGTATCACCCCGAGTCATTTTCTTGAAGTGCCTCCAACAGCATCATCCTCTGGGAGCAGTCCTTACCACCAGCTATTACCTTCCACCACTCTTCAGCTAAAGGAGCCCACACAGAAAGGAGTATTTAACTGTGAAAGTAAAAGAATTTAAACACCAATTTCCAAAAAGATGGGAAAAAAAAAAAAGTTTAGTGGAATTGTAAGGGACTGCTGCAAAAAAAGAGGAACCACTAAGCACCTTAAAACTGCAAGATGCAGCATGTTTAACATGGAAAGAGAAGCAATGAAGAAACTGAAAAAGGGAGTGAGGTGTAGAGGAGACACAGAGTCCAGTTTTGGAAACAAGGAAATACATTCTGAAAAGGAAGGAAGAAACAGACACAATAACTTGGAAAAAAGATGGAAGGAAAAACCCATTAGGTGAAAGGAGAAGGAGGAGATGGAAGTCAAAGTCAGTGTGGAGTGAGGAGACAGAACAGAAGGACGATCAAGAGAAAGACACTTTCCAGACACTGATCTCATTCCTTAACGCACTATGTGAAATTTCTCAGATAATTCAGGTGTGTGTGCACTGTAATGGACAGAACAGATATTACCGAAGTGTCTAAACTCTGAGGGTAAAATAAAGTGTCAAAACAAGGACAGACAAATGCAATAAATTATTTTGCCCATGTGCATGGATAAAGGAGAGCTGCTATGAGAGACAGACACTCCATCAAGTGTTAGGATGTGCACTAGTTGTATCGGAGGAATCTGTTCCACCACCACAAAGCAGCCTCATAAACCCAAAAAAAAAATCCAACTATGGAGGACGTAGCCAAGAGAAGTAATTACATACGGGTTTTTCGTTAGTAGTTTTTACTGGGAAGCCTGCAAAACCTTTATTCCTTCTTCTGTTAGGTGTTAACACTGTGAGGTCCAGAATCTCTCCAGTGAATTCAGTTTTTCTCAGTGTTTTTGTCTACTGTCCTCTGCTTGCCTATGAACTTGTGAGAGCTGTCCACGAAGCTTTCCCAGGAGTCTGTCTCTGAGCCCTACCTGTCTCTATGAAGCTCACGAACCATTTTTCTACAATTAAGACCCGTTTAAAAATTTCAGCAATAGATCCTGGAATGCTCAAATTTACCTCTAGGTATAGTTATTTGGATAAGTGCCCTTTAAAACTGATTTCTTGAACCAGAACCATAAATTAAAATGGAGCTGGATCAACTAATATTCTCACCTTTGCTTCTCATAATAGTTCAAACGGAGTGTATATCCTTGAAGCAAGAAAAATCCAGCTTTCAGAGAAAAAGTACTTTTAAAATTCAGTTTCCTTTTATTCTAAGTTACTAAACAATGAATAAAAAAAAATTAATCTTTGAAAAATTAAATTTATGTCTGCTTCAGTTATGAAAGAAAAGATATCCTCCTTGTCCTGATAAAATAAATTCAAACTGCTGATTAATTTCTTATAAAGGTAAACGTTCACAGTAATTTCTAAATTAAGAGCTCGCTATTTACAGTGAACGCACTAACTAAAATAATTCACTTTTTCTTACAGCAGATTGGAAGCTAAAACGTGCACCAGAATTAACTAACTACAGGAAAACAAGCAGGGCCCCAAACCTTCACAACTGTCATTAAAAATTAGAACCCAAGTGATCTACTTTTGCGAAGCTGGAAAGAAATAACTTTTCTCATACTTCCTAGGATTTAACTGAAGTCTCACAGAAGGCGTGAACGATTTAAGAAAAGCTTGAAAATCAGCAAAACCCATGGCATTTCAAATATAAAATTGGTACTTTATTTACTTTTCAAGACAAAAGACTGCTCTTCTTACCTGAAGAACTCTTTTGGTCAGGCCGGTTTTCTGAGCTAGCTGTTTCAAGTCCTTGGCATCAGGATTGTGGTTAATAGCAAAGTATGACTTCATTGTCCGCAACTGGTGGTGTTTGAATGATGTCCTCATACGCTTTGTTTTTTGATTGCTGGGGTATTGCTGGTCTCTATCCAGGTGGTCGCCATCGTTTTCATTGCAACTTAAAGCTTAAGGCAACAAGAGGAAAAGGCGTGTAAATCTATTGCTCTGTGACCAACATTGTTTGCAGTTCATCTGAGTGCAGCAATTAAAATAACATACCATGGCATGTATTGTACCGGTACAAATCCTACTTGCCTTCCCCTCCATTTCTGCATCTTCTATTTTTCCCCTTACAATAACCAGCCTGCAAGGACCCTCACCTGCCTCTTTATGGCTTTTAAAATGTCAGGTCTGTTTCCTTTTCTCTTCCCTCCATCTCCACACAGCCTTTCCTCCACTTGCTGCTTGTAGGACAGTAGCTGTCCTCAACTCTGTAAAGTGTTTTAATGTACTTTGCATCACTATAAATGGCATTGTAACGTGCAAAGCAAGCTGTACAATGCAGCCCACTTAAATCTCGATGGAACAGACCAGTTAAAATTATAATTATTTCCTCCATCAAACTAAACCCTGTAGAGTACAAGAGAGACCATTAAATGAAACACTATAAAAGAAATAAAGTTTGTGGGTACCAGACAGCAAATTAGGACTATAATTTGACTAGCTAAAGAAATAAAGCTGTTAATACAATGCATCACCAGCATGCCAAATGAAAAATATCTTTTAAATTATTTATATGTTTATACTTCCCCTTTTAAAAAAAGTATTTGCAAATACTGGTTTGAACGATCAATGCTTTTGAAATGACTGAAGGACACTAATTGATACATTTGCATAAATCAACCGTAAAGCCTGTAAAGGAGGTCTATGAGCAAGGCACAGTTAATAATTATCAAGTAGTATTAAATGTTGAATGCCAAGCAAAATAATCTCATATAGCAAAAGCAGGTTTTCATTTATTTGTGTGTACACTAAACCATAGAATAAGTCTTAAAATAACATCAAGGACCAAGCTTAAATCCACTAAAAAAAAATCAGGGATCTAACTGAAGATCAGCTCTGACAAACTGTCATCAATTTACTTTTTCTCTTCCAATATCTACAACTCCCTTTTAATTTCCTGCATGTTTTACGTTAAAAGGAATGAAAAATTCACTGCTATCTCTGTTCTATGTTGCATGCAAAAAAATGAGCAAAACCCCCTGTATTTTAAAATATGAATTATCGGTGAATTTCTTAAACACATGAACAGATTTGTTTTCAGTTGTCCATTACTGCTGGTTCATGACAACATCTCATAGGCATGTCTTTATAGTCTTAGTTTAAATTCATGCTACCCATCAGAGGTTTTCAGCCCTACTGAAAACATACAAATTCTGAAAGGCATGCATTAGAAACAGTTCTTAAAAATATACATAGAATGCACATACTCATAAGTAAAAATGCATGCAGATTCTATAAACAGCAGTTTTGCAGCATGTACGGTAGCTGCTTTGCAAACTTCAGCTTCTTGAAAACTTCTACAAAGATACGGCACCATACAGAGCAAGGCCTGCAAAGACTCAGCTTTAAGAGCAAAAGCATGTTTGTTTAACAGATACGTAGAAAGTGTCCAAAGCCTCAAACTTTTCTCCGTGTTTCTGTACTCCTGTCATCTAAAAAACAGCTCAGAAAAATTGTACTTTATATATGAATATGTATGCATGTGTGCGTGCATGTGCGTCCATTTGTATAAATCCTTTCCAGACCTGAGTGATCTTGTGCCAAATTCTAGCAGCAAGAAGCATTTCAGCTTGTTTTCCTGTGGAAAGACTGGAAGCACCTGAATTTAAAAGGTGTAAGACGCATAAAAGGAGACAGTAAAAATGCAGTATTAATGGAGCTGGGTGGAATGCAGCAAAACCTTTTTGCTGGTTTAAGAACTGAGATCTAGTTGCCAAACTGGGGTCATCCCGTGTGCTCCAGTCTCCTTCATAGCTCCAATTCCTGCTGTAAAGAATACTGGGATGAATAACTGAAACTATGTTGGTCATAGCAGATTCTATTATGGGAATGTAAAACCAAGCAGTACGTGGTTTTAAAATGTACTCACAGCATTTTAGATATTAGTAACGGGAAAGACCTCTGTGTGTTACCTTAAATGCTTTCAAACCCTCCCAGAAATAACAAGGCAGAGACTTAGGAGGAAGCGCATCAAAATATCTGTCTGAAGGACTGAGGTCTGTTCACGTTAATATGCAACAAAACAAACCCCAGGGCTGCAAGGAGCTGGATTTTAATCCGTTCCGTAGGGAACGAGATACATTCAGGATCCAAGGAAATAAAAGTGATTCTAAACCCTCCCAGAATGGAATGAGGGTATCAAGCCCTGACAGGACAACGAATGACTTACTCTTTGAATTTCTGGTCATTTTCCCTCCTCATCTACTAAATAAAAATGTTATTAAAATGACAGCAAATATGTACCATTTGAGGCTGGCTAACTATCGTTCTTTTCTATGAAGGAAGTTGTAGAACAGATTTTGAAAGTGCACAAGGGTGTCTGCTGTTCGTTGTCCTGCGCCAAGTGGTGTGGGTACCCCCAGGCATCACCCCACATGCCATAAATGTTCCTCGTTAGTGCCAATTCCCCTCTCGTACCTCGTAGTGGTGCTTGGCACCAGCCTCAAGAGTCTATTGTTTTAGGTCTAATATCGTATGCGTCTCTCACAGAATCTGAAACCTCTACGGGCGTTGCGGGCAGAGATACAGAACGGGCCAAGGGCGTAAGCATGTGGAGATTTTAAGAGCTGAGGAGTTTCTGCAAAAGGCGTCACAGCGTTAAGACTAACACTGTACATGCTCCTCACGCAGCCCTCTGTGTTTCAGTGGTGTTCCTTCGTGGTGTCCCTGTGTATCTCCCAAAGGAATTGTTGGACTATCCGTATGCAAGATTCCCGTTCAATTGCAGTATCTAGGGCTCCTGCTGGGAGTTCAGAAACACAACTGGTAAAATTCCAGTCGAGTAGAGGAGCCTTAAATTCACTGACGTTTCATTCCTATTTTGTGCTAAAACAAGTTCTGAAGTGGTGCCAAGTCTCTTTTTTTGACCCCAGAACATTTCTAAGGCCCTTGTGCCTTTCCCCCAGTCCCCACATCCAGGCCATTGCCCTCCTGTCCTTCGGCTGGTCTCACCAGCGGCCAGCTCTTACAGCCGCCTCCATTAGCGCCACGACACAAACGTCCACTTGGCCACAAGATGGTGATGTCCGCGGAGAGCATCACTAGAAACTAAGATTAAAACGTTATACGTCGATACTGGTGACCAAAACACCCTCTGCAGAGCAATGCGTAATACTGTCTCTAAAGACGGCGACGCGAGTGTAAAGCAGGATGTGCTGTTATCTTTGTGACAAACACCGTTTGAAGAAGAAAGCTCGGGAGCACTGTTTCACACTCAGATCACCAGATCCCCCCACGTGTTGGGATTCGGGGCAAAGCATGTGCTTAGTAGTTAGCAGGTTGCTAAAGTGTATAGCGCGTGAAGAAGATGGGGAAGAGGAATTTCCTTTGGGGGAATTTTTGTTCTTAGTAGCTTGTGTTTGACATGTTAAATTACCCAGAAAGAAAGCAAACTAATCCCGATTCTGAAAGAATGATGAAACAAGAGACACATTTGGTGCATGCATCAGCTCTCCATATTCAGCGGCTCGGGAGCGTACACCCCTTTCCTTCTGTAATAGGAGTCAAGGGGGTGTTTTAACCTGCTGCTGCCTGGAGAGGGAACTTGTGATTAACCAGACTAGGCAGCGGGGCAGCCTTATTTGTTGGTTGCCAGGAGTGTGTAACGGACTTCGTGGTACCCACTTCCCTGAAGGGGACAAAAGTGAGACAGAGCCCTCCGAGCGGTACGTGGGAGGGGAGCAGCGGCGGCTTTCTCCCGGGTGGGAGGAGAGGGCGGACGCCCGAGCTCCTTACCGCGACTGGGGTGAAAGGGGGTGAAGCTGCGGCACTCGGAGCGGGCAGAGGGCCCGGCGCTGCTGCCGAGGCTCCTGGCAGCACGGCAAGCAGCGCACCCCCGCCCAGCCGTCGGGGCGGCAGGGGCAGCACGCACGGCCCCAAGCTGGCGATTTGGAGGGCTCTTCCCAGGGGCAGGGAGGTGAAGCCCGCCTCACGGAGCGACCGCCTTCCCGGCTGAGCACCGCAGGGCCCCGGCAGGCGAGAGCTGCCGCCCGAGGCCCTTTCTCCGCCGGCCCGCCTCGGGCAGGAGCGCTGCGGCTCCGCGGCCTGCCGGGCTCGCTCGGGGACGGGCCGGCGCGGAGCGGGGAGAGCGGCCCGGGCCCGGGGAACAAAGGGTCCGGTGGCGGTGCGGGGGAGGCCGGCCGCGGGGGGGCTCTTCCCCTCCATTAAGCCAGCTGAATGGCGCTGAAGAGCCGGCGCGGTAATTCCCTCAGCGCCGCCGCTGACCCGGGCGGCCCCGGCCGAG
>VZTL01005003.1:0-10180 GCA_013400535.1 Scopus umbretta
AGGAGACACTGTAGTCATGTAAAGTAACGGGACCCACAATACATACTACTTTCTTGTATTTGTTTAGGTATCGTTTAGATATGCTTGCTTTCATACGGTATCATACCTTAACATTCATTTCAAAACAGATTCTTCAAATAAAGATAAAAATAATTTGTTGGTCCTAGTCGTATCAATCAAATGAAGCTTTGTGGCTGTTAAAGGTAAGGTAGTATGGAGAGGATTAAATGTAACAACTTTTCATACAGGTATTCTGGTTTAATAATAACATTTATAAGTAAGATTCAGATGTAAATAAAAGTCTACTGAAAGTGGAATATTGATAATAGCTGTTACATTTGTGACATTCAGTAAGTCTTGTCATGTTTTAGTTCAAATTATTGATCACGTNCATGTTTTAGTTCAAATTATTGATCACGTTCTACTTTTATCTTAAGATACTTGGAGCATACACGTGCAGTTAAGCCTTAGAAGTGTAGATTACTGCAATGACAAAATTTTCTCAGCTAATTTATGTGAGAAATTTCACATTTATTTGTTCCAAACAGATCATTTTGCTGGAGTTTTTCTGTTTGGTTGCCTGTGGGGATGTTTACATAGAGGTACACTTCCCATGTGTATCTCTCCCTTTTGTGTGTTTTAACTGTGCATATAAATTATGGACTTCTGAGTTTGAAGCTGTTTAAACCATGAAGAATTAATATAACTGTAATTGTCATACGCAGTCATTTTAGAAAATGAGTAACAGCTGTTCTTCTGTTAAAAAAACTGTCCATGTGCATACCAGTATATTTACATGTATGTATAAATGCAAGCATTCAGTCTTTTCATGGTCTCTTTGCATTTCATCAGAACGTACTATTTAAAAAATAATTCCTGAATCAGACAAAAAAAGCTGTTTTTTCACTCATTGTTCTGTGAGTTGTTACTGACAAAGTGTCCTTGATGTGCTATTGGTATTTATTGTGTCCCTGACACCAGTGAATATGAATGACTCATTTTAACTGTATTTTATAGCATGTTCTGGATAGAAAATGTAATGTAATATTACTTCTCAATTAAGTATACACAATTGTTAATGGATTGCAACTTTAATGTGTATTTGTGTATGTGTAGGCTCCATAAAGTCCAAACTACAGACCACAGTTTGTGAAGTCACATCAACAGTTGTAGAATATTATCAGATTCATGAACAGATTGCTGTAGCAGTTGGGTGGCTCGGTTTTTCTTGGGTTTTGGCTTTATTTTTCTGTATTACATCTATCCTGTGGAATGGTTTCTGCTAGGGATTTGTTGAACTTTTTCAGATAAAATACAAACTGTGGAAACCTTACAGTTTATGGTCAGAAGTCAAACTAAACTTCAATTCTTTGAAGGTCTAAAAATGTAGTTAATTTGCTCCTTGGTCTTTTTAACTTTTAAGTATATTTACTGTTTTGTCTAGACAAAAAATAGAAGCATTGATAGTCATACTAGAATGTAGGATTAGAATTGTCCTTGTGGGTAAGCGTGTCCAACTTTCTGTTGCAGGTCACCTTATGTTATGATCTTTCTTCTAAATCTGACAATTTCTATCTTTGTTCCTTTTTTTTTGCCTTCTGTCCTTGAAGGTTCTGAGGTAAGTAGTTAAATTTAGGAATATGCATTTTGTTTGGAAATAAACCTACAAAACTTGGGTAATCTGAGTATTTGACAGTTTCCCAGAAAGTATGTAAGGTCATGAACATCTCCATAAGGCCTTTTGCATTTTCTGTTTAAAACTTGGAGTAATTTTGGAAACAGTTCTACAGTAGCAACTAAGAGAAAAGGCAATCATTTGAATTTTTTTTCTGATTTGGAAAGACATCAGAATTGTTTTTTCAGCTTTAGTTTCTTCCTGTCAACACATGAATTTCTGTAGCTGCTTCAGTTTTGATGGTACAGGCCGATGCTGATTTAAGGGGTCTTTCCCATATGGATCCTCCTTTGTCTAGTTAGTCAGATATTTCAGATAAACCTTTTCTGAAGTTGTGACTTTTGCAACAGATCATTTATGTATGGATTCTCTAACAGAGGTAAGACAGCCTTATACTGTCAGCTTTTTCTGACTGGGCATGCAAGTGTGATTACTTTCTTCTACATAATCTCCTGTTACCAAAAACTGTGGTGCCTGTCTAAAACGTATAGGTAAGCCGTAAAAGTTTCCAATGTGTTTAAAACTGGTCAGATCTTAAAACTTCCCATTGACTAGTCCCTGTTCTGCCATATGTTTCTTGTCTTGCATTTGCTTGCCTTAAGAGGTAGGAAACTTCTGGTATTCTCGATAGCTGCATTAGCGTCACATAAGTACTGTTCAGCCATAGGTATTTTTCCTTGGTAAACTGCTTCGTGAGAATAACAACAATCTTAAGGCAGATGGCTTTACCTGGTTGACCTTACTTTTCTCATCTGTTAAACAGGGATAATACTAAATTGTTCGATGGCAGAATGCCTACAATGAAAGCTGTAAGTCATGACATTCTGAAAATTATTTCCATTTTCAAGTCCTACATGCCACTCACTTCTGTAACGTTCTATTCAGCTTGCTAAACTTACCTTCATCTGGGAATCCTGAGGTAAAATGAGGGAGTCCCAAGCCACAGGGAGGCATCAAAGTGTCCACAAATGGTCTTAAAAATTGCTGGTGTCACTAATCCCTTATTAGATATAATTAGGGCCTCATAGGCCCTAAAATTTCTTTTTGAATTGCCTTCATTAACCTGAGTCCTGTGTAACTTGGAGAGGCAGATTTTAAATGTCTTTGTTAACATAGCAAGAGAGGTTATTAGAGGTTAATCCCCGAAGCATGACTTTTTTTATGCAGCTATAAATTTATTTGTGTACGTTAAAAATACAAATGGTTTAAAGTTCAGCCCTTACAGTCTGTCTGGAGCTTAACTCAATGAACAATTGTGGCAGATTTCCAGGTAGTGGTTGTGCCAGGCTACAGAGTTGGTTTCGCTGTAGTGGTGAAGCTGAAACCATCTGACCCCACATACTTGAAGCCAGTTTACTGTTGAATTGGCAGCAGTTGCGGTCAGGCTTCAGTTGTAAGAAAATGCTTTATTACTTCCAAGTTTCCCTTTCAGCTAAGAACACTTATAAGACCATAAAACTGTCTGTGTCTTTCTAAGATCTATCATGGCAACCTGGTAGAAGAGCAGCTATTTTTCATCTGAAGAGCTAGTGGTTTCCAGTTATGTAGAAGGCTAAAGTAGTAATACTTATTTGTCCTCTGACTTGTTTCCTGTTGCTGTAAGCTTTGTGCCTTCTGAAATGCACTGGTCTGCATCAACAATGTGGAGAGTTCAGTTCCTCTACTGGTTTTAAAACAGGTGGAGAGATAACTGATGGGAATATCTGCTGCAGCATAGTTCAGCACTCCTGCCGAAAAGAAAAGGAGAAAAGCACCACAGAGGTTTAAACACGCTCTCTGTGTTAAACGGCGCAACAAGTTGATACCTTCTTCTCATCTTAAGTCTCCCAGATAAAATCCATCCTCACTACTTTTGTGTATGGTAACCGTGCATGCTAATCCATTTGCAGGACCATCTGACTTTACAAAGTCCCTATTTTTGGCTGCCTTCACCCAGATTTTTTTAGGCAAGTACAGCAGTGGCATCATAACAGGTTACCACACGTGGTTTCCTTCCCAAATTGAATGTGAATGTGTTTGTTAGCTTCTTTCAGATGAACCTGAGGGAGAGGATCCCTTCTGTTCCTGTTACTTGAAAATATTAAGGGTACAAAGACAACAGATTTCTTTTCACTGGAAACAGCTTTTTGTGTGAGGAAGATGAGAATCTATGCCTGTATTACAGATTTGAACTTTTCTGGAAATACTGTTTTGTATCCTGTTGCATCTATTTTTCTCCCCTTAAGTATCATTAGCCTAGCTTTTGGTACAAGAATTTGATGTGGATGGGAAAGCTGGAGTTTCTCGCTTCCTGCAAGTCATGAAGGACTCACAGTAGGAATAGTGTGGGAAGTAAAGGCAATTGGGTGGTAGCCCTGTGCCCCCAGGTTTTGGAGGGCGAGACCACTCACTGACTGATTATGAGACATGGGATTTTGGTGCAGGTAAGTCTTATTAATGTAACTTTTTGATATTTGGAATGCAGGTTTGTGTGGCCCCTCCCCTGCAGCAAATCCTTCCTGTGTTCTGCAGGCTTCTCTTGCTGAAGAGAAGCAAGAGAACAGCTTGTGTTTGCAGCTTTTGTCCTATGTGATTATCTCCCAAAGTGCTTTTACAAACCCCGATGGAAAGAGGCCTGCTGGGGAGGAACAAAAGAATAAATAAATAAATAAAAGGATTATCTAAGTTTTTGGGCCATAAACATTACTGAGAGATTTTTTAAAAAGTAATCTTACTTCTTTATCTAGTGGAGTAAGATTGCATACGGTTCTGCGAGAACGATGGGACAATTGAAGTATCTGTGTAGTTCACCTGCTTCCACCAGTTCATTAGAAAGGTTTAAACTTTCTTCTGAAATGTACTGAATATGGGAAAAGTTGTTTTTAAAACTTTCAGAGTTCTTTACATATAACTTCCTCAGGTTTGTGTTTGAAGTGAGGACTTTCTACCAGTTAGCAAGCCAGTTAATTTCTCTGAGAGTATTGCAGCTTACATAAGTCTTTTGAAGAATACTGTGTGTGGTTGCTACACAGGTGAGAATGCTTTGTCTTGGTTTCTTACAGGTGCAGAACAGAGAATACTGAGGAGAGGTGGAAAATTAGCGGGCAAGAGATTTGTATCTGTTTCCTGTTAGTTTTTAACTTCTGCTGCCTGGGTGGAACCTCAGTCCTTAAATCTCCATTCAAGGAGTGAGGGAGAGGTCTAAATGTCTGTGATAGTTCATTTCAGGTAGTGGATCCAACTGGTTTATGTGCATAGTGGCAGAGCAGAAGAGTGGGACTTAAAAAATATCAAAAGGCAGAACTTTGAGGTTTTAGATTTTTTGATAGTGGTATGTGATGCAGTCTTAATCAAAGTCTCATGCTCAAAGTGAGCAAAAAAAGTTCTGTTATTTAGTTTATCAAAAGTTGAGTTTTATGAGGGCCGGAAACCTATTTATGAATTTGAATCTAAACTTAAAAGAAGCTAAAAAGGGGGGAGAAGGGAAACATGCAGAAACAAATTAAAAATGAAGCGTGATACTTAAAATGTAGTTCTGTGGAATGTTGAAGGTTAGCTAAAATTGGTTTAATCAAATTTATGCTTCATTGTAAAGTTTTTAATTGTTTTGCTTCAGTTTGAACCAGTTTTTGGTCTTAAACCATTATTAAAGTCCCTACATCTGTTTTCTCACAATACTGGTGGTGTTTAGGGCTGTCCAAATCTGAGAACATAAACTGAATTCACACAGAGTGCATGTACATACGTGTGAGAGAGAATATACTTACGCAGGCAAGCGCAAACGTGCTGAGATGCCTCGAAGACCCGGAATGGACATGTCACAACAGTGATATCTACCTGTTAAGTAACAGTGCTTTGTTTTCTGCGATGCATTTCTCTGAACCTAAATCTTCCTATATCTCAATATTCTCCACAGTTTTCTAGTGGGGCTGTGAGCCATACTGAATAGTATGCCATGGGTTACAGTAGGAGACAGATAAGATGAGGTACACAGCTTTAAGCAGAGCTGCATGGTCAAGTAGTCATAGCCTGCCTTTTTTAGAGGAGTTTTTGTTTTAGGGCCCAGATTCTTTTTTCACGATTGCTAAGTAAGAAATTGTACTGAAAAACTGTAACTGCAAACAGAATTAATGCCATTGTGGTCACTTAACTCTGTCAATAGTCGTACAAGCCTTTCTGTATTTCTTTTGTCATATGCGTTCTACAACTTAGTGTAAGTAATGTGAAATTATTAGGATGCTCCTTTGTATATTGTAAAGTAATTTGTGATTTTTATGGCTGGAAACATGAGTTACTTACATGCAGCAATGGCTTTCAGTCACATTCTCCTCACATTATCCTTAGCTTACAGAGCCATGTATGTTCTGAGCCAAACCCAGCAGTTCTTACCCAGGCAAAACTCCCACCGATTTCACTGACTTCAGTAGGAGTTTTGCCTAAGTAAAGACTGAAGGATTTGGATCACCAAACTTAGAACACAGAGTTTTCTATAAGCTTGGGCTGCATTGCACAGAAGAGTATGTTTGAAGGAAAAAGGAAATACACTTTTTTCTACAATAATTTCAGCCCTGTTAGTGCTGAAGTTGAAAGCATTCCTTTTGAGAAAGCCTGGCTTCTAAACTCTGCCAGTGTGTGGGGCTGGGGATGTTAAGAATTAAATTTGGAATTCTTTGTACTTTACTGCCAGGTTTAAGGAGATACTCTTCAATGAATTAGTGTAAGTATTAGTATGGTCAGTGTTTTTGTCATGTGGTAACAGAATAGATGTTCTGTGAAATATAACAGTATACTTGCTTTCTCTTGCTTTAAGTTTAAAACAAAGACTGGCAAATATCCCACAAATATAAAAACCTTGAACCAAGTCCAGGAAACTTTATTTATTTACCTAATACAATAAATATACAAGAAGTCCATCTTACAGTTATTTATTGCTTACAACTTGTTTTAAAAGCCTGTCCAGTAAAATGCAGTTAGAACAGTTTTCCTCATCACAGTGTTTACTGCCCAGGTACCGAGATGAACATATAATTTTTACATAGCAGTGCAAAATAAGCTTTAAATATTACCAAATCAGAAGATCAGTGTTTTACACCAACTTTCCCTTGTGCCTGTGTCCAAGCCAAATGCAAGATACTGGAGAAGCACGTCTGGAGTACTTAGTATAGCAAAAATGCAGCAGTAGCATCTTCCTAGCTATTTGTGCAACAGAATTGACTAGTTCAATATGGTACAGGATGTGAGGCCTGGAATTTTTCATGTGAAATTAGTTTTTGTGCTTTCATGCTTGTACAGGCAGGGTATGTCATAAATGCAGCCTGTTGAAATGTTACTGTGGGCCAAGGTGGTGGTTGATAGGAATTGCACAGGAGTGTTTGCTTTTCTAGGAGCAGTTTATCTGCTGTCTTTGTTGGTGGTTAGATTAGGTACCACAGTAGCTCTAATCTGTGGTGTTCTGCATAGTGCTGGAGAACATAAAGGAATGTGGAAACAGAACGGAGAAACGTTGATGAGACCTTATGCTGAACCCTGGCATCCTGAAACCCTGCCTCTGGATATAAATCCCACAGTGTATCCTGTGGCCAAAGCTAGGAGGAGGAAGGGAAGTCTGCCAGGGAGGTCTGGAGCCACACAGGACTATAGGGAGGGGATGGAAGGGTGGGATCCTAAACCATGATAGTTTATTCAGGCCTACAGATTCCGTAGTCCCTTTTAAAACAGTGTACGTCAACCCAAACTCTGTGTTAATGTTAGGCAGACTTTGAAGTTTTTGTGTCAGAACTTCAAAGTGCTGCTAATTTTGCTGTAGGGTAGAGAGCAGAATATTTAGGCTCTTTCTTAATTCTAGCGTCAGGTTTCTAAAACTCTCTAGGATATGACTTTTCTTTTTACTGAGACTGTATGCATTGTATCCAGAATAACAGATATCGTTCTTTTCAAAATTAATCTTCACATATGGGCAAACAGACTTACGTCCTGATTTCTTTGAATTCTGGTCTATGCATAGAGATTTTTAATAGATGGATAGTAGGGAACATCATGTAGTGACTTTTTTAGAGCTTCATATGAAATGGTGGTTGCAATCTGGGATAAATTCTTCAGGAAGAAAATATTTTAAAAGTAATATGGTAAGTACATAATAGGCCAAATTCTGTGGTCTTTATAAAGTTTCCTGATCCTACTGTGCAAGTCTGTGCTCCTTGCTTAAACTCCCTGAATTTCCTGGTCATTCATCCTGCTCAGTGTAGTGGAGGAGCAGAGAATTACTTTTCCTCCTGTCCTGTTAACTGCGGGCTTGAATATCTATTCAGTCTCGTGCTACAGAGCAGAGAATGGTGGAAACTCTTGGCTCTGCTTCATGTACAGAGCACAGAGTGGAGTGGAAACTTCTGGCTCTGCTTTGTGTTAGTTTGCACTTCAGGCGGTTTATTCAGCATTGACACTGGAATATGAAATATTCTTTTATAGCATGCTGTCTTTGTGTCTGACAGGTACAATGGTCCCCACTAGCACATAGCTCACCCTCACTTCTTGAGCAGGAGGGACGTTGGAAAAAACTCATCTTGTCCGATCCTGCAAAGGTCTGGGAATTTTAAGACTGTCAGGCAGAATTTTCCAATGAAGGAGAAGTACCTCACACTGTGACTGTCATTACTACAAATACCGCTGTGCTTTCTCAGTGTGAAATAACAAGAAAATTTGAAGAAATTTTAAAAGAGTTTCATGTAATTACCCCTACTAGCAGTGATTACTTTATCTTGTTGTCATTTATATAAAACACACCAGTTATTTATAACCTGTGCGGTTACGAGCCGGATTGCAAAACAGTAAAATCTAGCTTCAATGCCTAATTATATGTCTGTAAAGAATGAGAATATCAGGCCAAGCACATCAGTCAATCAGTAGAAAGCCAATCATTTCTGCTTTTTGACAGAATAGTGATATTTGGGAATGGGCATTAACAGCTCAGGAAGCAAAGATTAATACTCAGTGGTGCTTTCTGAACCACGCAAAATAAATAAGACTTGCAGTCATTCTCCAAATTGAGAGGGCAGGTCTTGGAAAACTATTTGTTAATCCACGGCCTTGAAATTAGGACTCTTACATAGTCCTGACTGAATTTAGAAAGGTGAGAATAACAAATTTTGAATTGGGCAGGAAGTAGAATGAGAGTAGGTGATATGCTTTGTATTCTGATACTTTGGCAAGACTGAAGTAGTGATTGATTTAATGTCAGAATGATAATTTACTTAAGGACATAAATGCGTTCTAATTCTTAACTGCTGAAGCATACTTTTGATTTAATTCTGTTAAATTTTAATTAACTTAAGTCCCGGTGGTTCAATTACTTGCACTTGCTTACACTCACTGATTCAGAAAAGGGTGGTGGTGGGAGAACCACCCTGGCATTAAGAAATAGCCTTTACTTAAAGTTGCTGTGTGTCTACCATTCCATATATTTAGTGATTTTTCTCTAAGGATTAAAATTACACTTGTAGTTGGCATTATAGTAATACAGCCTCTCTCCGATTAACAGTTTTAAACCATTAATATCTTTCAGCAGTGCCAGGGAAACTGTTTTCTGTAAATGGTTCGCTGTAGAACTGATGGCTAGCTTGATAATAATAATGGATTTTCAACTGCATCAGAGATAAGGAAAAGTTTTAGAATCCTAGAAAGAAGTATTCCAACTTTTATCTAACAGATTGGAGGTTTTTTAGGGGTAAAATTAACAAGAAAGTGCAGCTTGCTATGGAGCTCACCCTGCAAATCTTAAGAAAAGATCTTAGGACTTACTGAAAATTGTAAGCAGCTTGTTGTAAAACAGTAAATGCTGTAAATGATTCCTGATTATAACTTTTACATCAACACTTTTCAGTGTGACTTGTTTGTTGCCAAGTGGCACTTTGGTGGTAAAGGATGGTGAGTCTTCATGAGGATATTCACCCTAGCTTTCTTCAGTTTAAAGTTCAAACAGATGTGCAGTGTATAAATGCTGGGTTTCTGGAACCATTCACTCTCCTCTGGAGTTGAGTTCCTATCTGCTGCTTGTCAGAAGTCAAGTGTTAAATGCTTTACAAATGCAACAACTTGCAGCAACCAGTGTAAAATTTTGTACAGGCTAGAAGATCCTTTCATGCTGCCTCGTGAATAGCTGATGAAGGGAGTCCAGCATGTGAACTTTTTGGCCTGTTTTTTCTTTTCATTCCTTTCTTTCACTGAGGCTGAGATTGAAGGGCTTATAAGATAACAAAGGCATTTTTTTCAGTGAACTCTTGAACACCAATACCTCCTTCAGTCAGGCTTAAGCCATGGAAGCCACTTCCTTCATTTCCTTTATCTTTAAAGTTTCAGGAGATACTAAGTATGCAGCCACAGAAAAGGGAATTCAGATTTGTAGGTCAAGTACTTCAATTGCTGTGAAGGATTTAACCAGACCAGATTTAACCAAACATTAAGCCAGTATTATCCATTTAGTTGTTAGATGTGCTGGACATTGTAGATGTTCTCATAGAATCATAGAATTGT
>VZTL01005014.1:0-29266 GCA_013400535.1 Scopus umbretta
AAAAAAAAAAAAAATCAGAGTCTAGGCCAAGCTATATGTAACATGCCAAATGGACCCAGGTTCCTCAAGAAGAGAATAAAATGAGAACTTCCCCTCTGCTCTCAGTTCTTTCGAGTCCCTTGAAAGCTTCACACTAGCACTCAGCACTTCATCAACAACACCCGCTCCACGTTGAACCCTCCAGACTGCATTCCCTAGCAGTGTAAGTGGGAGCGGTGCCAACCGTTTTATTAGGTTTGCACCCACGAAGCCCACTAGCAGGGGAGGGCCTGACTCCTTGTCCTCACGAGGCCGCAGCGGGCTAAGTTTATGCTGCTGCCCTGCGCTCGCTGAGGGTGCTGTGCTTAGCCAGCGTCTGAGTCCCGGGGGAGCTGCCTGCCGCGAGGCTAATTGGGGGCCCCCAGGGGTGGACCTGAGGACCAGAGCGAGGTGGAGGTCTCAGTGTTGTTGTCTTCAAGTTGCAAGGCAAGGTGGGTCTCTCTGTGTGTGCTTTTCCTTTGCGAAGGATCCTGATGAGGGATAATGACATGCTGCTGCTTTTGTTTTGGCAGCCCCCAGGCAAGAATGAGCTTTTCAAAGCTCGCATTATAGGAGGCAAGCAGAGGGGATGCTGCTGGAGTTAGATGCGATGTGGTATTCTCCTGGCTGAGCATCTTGGAGATGGGTGCACTAGACATTGCCCTCACATAAATTACCACCTGCTCTTACTCTTTAAGCATCATTTTTTCCTTTCATTTTAACCTTCCCGAGGAGTTTCAGGTTCACTTCTTCTAGTAAATGTTTCCTTTTCTCTAACTTAAATAATCCATCTCCCCAAAGCCGACCTGACAGATGTTTCCCCTGTAATGACCCTGTGCACACAGCACACTTCATGAAACCCTGGCTTCCGTGGGGAAATGCAGCACCAGCAGTGACCCTGCTGCTGTCCCAGCTAAAAATAAAGCCTGTCCCTCCTGGCAGTGTTGGGGTTTGCTTTTAAGTAGGTAGGCAGTTTTACCCATTGGCTGCACTGTGCTCTTGTGCCAGGCAGAACACACAGCTTAACCTTCAGAGCACGGCGGAGCTGCCTCCCCTCTGGGGAATCGCACCGGCAGGCTGAAGGTGAGAAGATGCTCAGCTGCACTTGGTGCACCTACGTCACTCCCAAAAATCTGCCGGCTTGCCTGTTGCCTGCCTAGATCAATCTCCTTGCTGCTTCACGCATCCCAGTGAGTCACAACCATTCCTCTTTCCCCCAGCTCTGGCCTTTTCCCTCCTCTGCTTTTCCTTCTTAAATATATAGATTTCTTCATGATTCCCCAGTAAGTGTCCCAGCTCCCCACTTCCAACAACAACTCCATGCCTTCTAACTTTCCAGTCTTCTAACAGCACCCCTCACACGTTCACCCTGCTGTTTATCCTCTCTGTGTGGCTTTCTGCCTGTCTCTCTGGTCCATATGGGCTTGGCTGCCGGGACAAAGCATGAGGTTGGCCCAGTCAGGGAGCAGATGCTCAGCTGAGAAGGGCCTTTCCAGCTTTCACCATACATGCACATTAGCGAGTTTCACAAAAACTGGTAAGCAAGTGGTTGAAATATGCTCTGGAGCAAGAGGAGGGATGCATCCCTGCCGGTGAGTATGGCCATGCACATCTAGTTTTCCTTTGAGTCTTCCAGTACTTAATTTGTTTCTTATGGCATTGAGTTCCACAGATTGCACAAATGCACAGCATAGAATTTTAAAAGTTTCCAGTGCTCACTAGATAAAATACCCTGAGCTTTCTGTTGGTGTTAGCCTCAAAACTTTTTTGGCCTGGTTGACCAGCTTTGTCCCTCTGACCAAAACTGATTTCCCGGAGAAGGCTGAAGGAGCAGACATGGGAGTTGTGCTTGGTCATGCAGGATTCCAGAAACCTCATCTACTTACTGTTGCAAAGAGAGCATGAAGAGGTGGCATGGTCATAATTTGCAAGTATCTGTATGGGAGCCAAGAGCTATCAGGCACGGCGGGCTGGCTGCAATCACCTCGGACGAAAGGGTGGTGGTCTCTCAGATGCCATATTCTTATGCACTTCATGAAATGTGCACCAGTGATGCTGGTGGCTTGCTGACCAGCTGGCCAGCACAGGGGGCTCAGAAGGGTCTGCAGTACGAGCCGCCTCTTGCTTGGCTGGTAGCTGGGTATGGGAAGGACCACACAGGTTGCTGTGGAAGGAAGGCTCAGGAGAAGGGGCATGGAAGTCTGTGTGCATGTCTGCGGGGAGAGCAGAGGTCAAGGAGAATGGGCAGAGGAAGGATTACTGCGGACAGGAGGTTTGTTGGGATACAGGGCTCAAATTCATTGGAAACCCATTTTTATTCATTTGCCTGCTCATAGAGCTCCCACAGCAAACTGGATTTATTTCAAGGCTTTGCTTGTCTTTAAAAGTGACCGTCCTCCTGTCAAAGACCTTTTGTGCTTGTTATTTTACCCGTTTCTGTCACTGACCTGAACTGAACAGTAATGGTGGCTCTGCGGGGGGTAATGCTCTCCCCCTCCCACTGCTCCTCACCCACTGGTATTTGGGGACTGTTGCTCCTGTTCTGGGCAAAGCAGGTTTTTCTGTCACTTGTAACAAGTTTCCCAGATGACGGGAGTTGCTGTCATCAGCACTGCCAGGGAGGGCTGGGTTCAGGGCACCACCACAGAAGTATGGTTGGGCAGGAGAGGCTTTCTGGGCTGAGGGGGCAGGGGACAAGGGCGGAGTGTGGAGTAAGGCTGTGGAAACAGGCTGTTCGTTCCTGTCTTAGCTGTTGCTCAAGTCAGTCCTCCACTGAAACTCCCAGTGAGACAGGGAGCCTGCAATTTTCTTGCCTTAGCCTTGTCTTAGGAGAGATTTGGACTTCAAAGCAAGTAGAGCACATCTCAGTTTCAATCTTCTCTTTGCAGAAATGGATGGAAAGATAATTTCTGCAGTGCCTGAAGGGGACTTGAGCTCCTCTGTAAAACTGATGGAGATGCGGGACTACTAGCAGCAATAACAGAGGCTGTGCCCCTCAGTGGCAGGATAGAGGCTGTCCTCTCTCTTTGCCTCAGTGGCTTAAATGGACCATACAGCGGGTGGCTGCATGGCATGAGCATGTTATCCAAGCATCTACATTGAGCCAGTGACTCCTGTCGTCATACCTCCAGGATGAGGCAATTCAGGATGCTGATCCAAGCTGACACTGGGCACATGGTGAAGAGAGACTCCAGGCCTTGTTTGCTGGGGTCTGGGGTTGTGTGGGGGGAAGGAGGATTTTCTCCTTCCCTTGTCTTGTTTCAGTGCATTTGGCTGATGTGGTCATCTCCCATGACTCAGCTTCTCCTGTTGGCAGGACTAGTTGTAGCAAATCCAGGGCCAGCATGGAGCACTGGGAGAAGGGAGGAACCAGGGCGGCATGGGCAAGAGTACAGTTGGTACGGAGGAAACAGGAAGATGGCCCCCAGCTGATGTGCGTGACATGAGTTGCAAAGAGGAAATAGGTGAAGCTTCTTTTTGGAGGTTTACATCCTATGAAATGTTGCCAAAGTTCCTCAGGCAGCTACTCCAGTAGAATAAGCTGGCTCTGCTGACTCGGGCTCATTGGACCTATGCTGATTTATGCCAGAAAAATCTGGTCCTGATGTCCCTTTCTCTCTTCTTTCTTGTGAGCCTGCAGCTGATGGTATGCAAGTTGGCTGGGCTGGAAGGATAGTCCTCACTTTTAAGACAACTTTGTGTAAAAGGAAGCTTCTGTAGGGGAGGGTCAAGGGAAGTAAGCTGGTGTAAGTAGGGCTCTGAATACACTGAAAATGCTATTTCTTCCACTTTGGAGTTAAACAACAGCATGATTATTATGTATTTTGCTAGGAAATTCTTCTGATACATGATGCCCTGCATCCAGTTTTCAAATGTTCCTCACCAGTATCTAAGTTAAGGCTTGCTGACTGCTGGGAATTAGAGGAGTATCGTTGCAGACATGTTAGAAATGGCAAGGGAGGAACCTCATCCTTTCCAGACAAGATGCTTTGTTGTATGCACCACTCCCAAGTTGGCATACACGTATAGGTAATCTTGATTTTTCTGAATTTTCTTGAAGGATCAAGTCACGTGTTTACCTGGCTTAGCCCTATGCCTTTTGGGTGTCGGACCTGCCCAGTGCTCTTGGCAGGAACCAAGAAATAAACCTCATGTCTTTGGAGAAGACGGCAGTGGCCTCTCATAGTCATCTGTTTGGTTTTCTGCAGGAATTTTAAATCACGTTAGGTGTCCAGTGGAAAATCTGTGGGGTCAGATTCAGTGGGGTCAAGGTGTCCAAGTGGGTTAAAGAGCTGCTCCGTTAAGCTTCTAATTACTCTGTGAAATCTTGTCCTTTGTGACTCCCTTGGTGAAATATCTGAGACACATTGAGACCACGGATGGGGCAGAGGAGGAAGGTGGTGCTGTTGCAACAATGAGAGAGAAAATGTGGGGATTGAGGGTGACTAGCTCCAGACGGTATTTCAGATTACCTATCCTTGGACAGGACAGAGTGGGGCAGCCAGCCAGGGAGGGCAGACCTGCAGTTGAAACAGACTGAAATAAAAAAGGTGAATAATCCTGTCTGGTAATGCCATAATGAAGAACAAATCCTCGCCTGTCTGTTCTGTAGAGGTCAGAGTGGCATATGGTTTTATACAGCCCACAGGGAAAGTCAAAAGAGGGTGGGGGGCGAAGAAATGAAGGTGGGGCAGCAGATAGCCTGAGGACTGCTGCCACTTACTGTAATTGCCATAGCAGCTCAGCTTCCACTATTTGTTGTCCATGTCATCTCTGCAATTACCATATGGTAAATATGACTTGAGTCTCTAGCAAATAACAGAGCTAATATTAAGAGAGAATCTGTAAACAGCTAGTGCATAAATGAACAAAGAGCAATAAACAGCCTGGACTTACGAAGAATGAATTAATCATGGTAGATGTGAGGGTTTATTTTTTTTAAAGCAGTTGCAGAATTAACAGCTGAAAAAACACCAAAGGATTAAGGTATCTAAATTGTCAATAAGAGATACATGTGGATATGTGTCAGTAGAGGGTGAGGGTGCTGTGTGAAATTTTATTTGATAACTGTATTCAAATAGGAGAATTTACAGGTTTTGGCACCTTTCAAGTGAAGTGGGAGGTATTTTGAGGATAACCCATAGCTCAGTGCATTTTTCATGTCCCCTGCTGTGCTCAGATCTGCAGAAGCAGTGAGTGCGTTACAGTGTATTTCCCTCCTCTCAGCTGGAGACCCTGAATTTTTGGTTGAAACTCTGGAAATCTCTGCTTTCCTTCTACACATGCCAGTCAGCATGGCGCTCCTCACACAAGCCCCACCACACTGGGGACACAGCAAACGGGCGGAGAGACCTTTGAAAGTGAGCAGCACAGCAAGCTTGCGCATAGCGATCTAGATTTAATCTCCGCAACAGTCCAGTACCTCATGAAAACTTGGCATACGGCAGAGCTGAGGGGCAAGACTTCACTGCCCAGGCTTAGCTTGCCTGTTCCAACAAGAGCAGGTCTGCTCTTGGTTTTGAAGGGAAGAGGCGCTGAAGTATGGTACTCGCAGATACCCGGCTGCTTCTGACTGCCTCGAAGATGGAGAACCAAGAGGAGATCAAGATAAATGATTAAAGGGCAGCCTGGGCTAATTTATAAAGATTAAAATAAATTTGTGTGCTTTGGCCAAAGAATAACTGTGGAGGAGAACAGCTATTTACAAGTATCTGAAGCATGTAAATCTCAGACAGGGAGGAGAATGGCTGAGAGTACTCCAAGGACAGGATAATGAGAACTAGCAGCATAAATTTTCTTAATTTCATCCTAAATATAAGGAAGACGGCTAAAACCTCCGAGATAAATTACATTATGGCAGAGTCTCTTATGGGAAGTTGTGGAAATGCCATCACTTGGGTAATTTAAAACTGGGCTGGACAAAGTGTTAGGAAATAATGTTCACAAGGGGAACAATGCAGCGGTGGCCCCTGAGGCATGGACCAGTCACCTCTTCTGGCTCTGGTCTGACTCATTCTGTGAAACCTGTGCTAACTGGGCTAATCAAGAGCCTTTCCTTTCTACTCCATTTCTGTGCCCATCGCACAGAGGAGTGTAGAAGTCTTCAGTCTAACGTGACAAATGACAAGCCACTTATTCTCTGCTGCAGCGATGAAGATAATTTCTGAAGCATAGCTTTCTCCTCCTCTTCTCCCCTCCTTGTTTTATGTCCAGTTTCCCACTGCCCTGTTTGTGCTGCTTCTGCGTCCATTCACTTTTAAAATATTTTCTTTCTCACCAAGCCAGGAATGAGCCCTTCTGAATAGACTTGTGGAAGGCTCATAATTTCTCTTGTGCGTGATGTGGCATTTTTGGTAAAAACATACTTTTTGCTGTATTCAGACAAAAAAAAAATCAGAAATTTTCTTTTTATTTTTCCTTGGAGGAGAAGTTAAGAAAGAAACAGGCCCATTTCTGGAGGATTGGAGCAGTGTGTGCCCCAGCTGCTGGGGTTAGCACCCAGCATGGTTGGCTGGTGGCTGCTGCAGGAGCCCATGACCCAGCAGGGGAAGGGCTGCTTGTCAGGCTACTTGTTGCATCAAATCCCACACATCACATGGTTTGTTTTGTTTGCCTCAAATGAGTGGTTTCTCTCAGAAGACTTGTATTTTTCTTAACTAATTCTGGATCTGAAGAGGGTGAGATATGACTACAACACCTTTTCCCCTCTTATTTACCACTTAGCCTGCCTCTGTGTACAAATAACTACTGCTCTGCAGCACAAATGCACTGTTGACAACAAATCCTAGTGTCTTTAATTGTAGCTGTTGCAGATCTGTCACCAGAGTGCTAAAGAAATGCCATGAGTTGCTGCTGTCATCTTTCCTCTAGGATGCTGTGAGTCACTAGGTGATAAGTTGCACTCTGATGGTGGCACCTGAACCGGCTGTATAATATGTCTGTGAAGCAGGAGCAGTAAATAACACGCCCTGTGTGCTGCCACGGGCAGTACATAAAATGTCTTTTACTGACAAGAAGTTTTCCTCACACCACTGGAATAATTTTTTCCCCTCCCCCCCACCCCACTCCCCAAATGGTCTTTGCTGCTCTTTATAAACAAGCAAGACAGAGAGTGATGAAAACCAGTGCCTTGAAGGCTGCAGCAGAGGACTCGGTGCCTGTTGCAACCTCACACGTTGCTGGGTGGCAGCTCTGGGTTGTCTCCAGTAGCTGCAGTCAATGGAACAGGCAGGGGGACCCTTGAGTGGGTGACCCAGTAACTCCACTTCTTTATTTCCCTCAGCTTCCTAAACCTCAAAGGAAGGACTTTCAGCCTCTTCACTGGGCCTTTCACATCATAGGCATAACATCAGGGACCTGAAGAAGGTGCTTGAAAGTACCTGCCCTCTCAATTTGGGGCCATTCAGACTGCAAAGAATGGTGGTTTTGGACGTGCACTGGTATTCAAGCACCTAAAGGCTTTAATTGTGTTTAGAAATACCTCTAAGTGTGCAATGGAGGCTTCCCAGCTACTTCCAAAAGGTCAGGAGAGTGACTTTTTGCCAAACGTGTGTGCATTGCCACCAAAGTGCTACAGTGAGCTCCCAGTAGAGGTTGTACAGAGCACCCCAACACTGGATGTGGTTGTCAGGAGCGAGCTTCGACTCCATACCTGCACTTTTTAACTTTTTTACTGTGAGGGTGACTGAGCACTGGCACAGGTTGCCCAGAGAGGTTGTGGAGACTCCATCCTTTGTCCTTGAATATCATCTGGATATTCAAAAGCCAACAGTGGTCCTGGGCAACTGGCTCTAGGTGGCCCTGCTTGAGCAGGGGGCTTGAAACAGATGACCTCTGGAGGTCCCTTGTATCTCCTGTGTGAACTAGCCATTCGAAGGTACTACAAAACACTGTTCAGAAAAACAACAGTGAGATTGTGTAATATTAATGACAAGGAAAAAACCAAACATCTATATCAGAGCAGATAATACTGCTTTTTAAGCAGGAGGATGGCCACTACTAATCTATATGTCAGTCTAAATACCAGGTTTTGTTTTCTGAATGTAAAAAAGACTACAGTTCTGGGGGGAAAAAAATGAAAAAGGTAATGCTTACTGTCTCAGCCCGAGGAATCTCAGACATATGGATGTGTATGGGGAATGGAAGAGCAAGCACGCTGTGGCTCCCGGGGAGGCTGTGCTAGCCTGCGCCATAAATGAGGACGTCTCTCAGGAGCATGGCTGTGGCCGCCTGCTGAAAGGTTTCCTTCAGTGTCTGCCTCCTCCTCTTTTACGTATCTGTGCACAGAGCATAAACCGCAGCTCCTATATCTGTATATATCCATCTATCCTCTACAGATATTTTTCAGCTGGGGTGAGAGTGAGGATGTAAAATGCCCAGCCAGTCAAGTGCAGCCGGTGCGGCATTGGAAGGGGATAATTAAGTACGGGCATCTTTATGAGTTAGGTATTTATGGCACTGCTTCTCCAGGAGCATCACAGATACTAAAATACAGAAAAAACGTCATGGAGCAGTTCCCTGGGGCAAGTTGAGTGTTGGGAGATTGCTCCTAGCCATGCACAGACTTGTGCTCTGTTTCGGTCAGCCCCTGGGATCACCAAACATAACTGCATCCCACCACTGCAGCATTTCTATAACAAATTAGCAGACTTGAGTCATTATGTGGATTAACACCCATTTACCACACTAGAATGGTAGGAACTACTCAAATTAGTAGATATACCAGCTTGTAAATATTAAAAGACTTGCTACGAGAGCTGGGTTTTTTATGGTAGCTTTTAGCATGATATTGAGAGAAAAAAAGGCTGCTTTTGACACATACCGAGGGGGTCATTCTGGTAGGCAGCTAATTCTGGGTTTTGGCATGTTTACTGTGTATTGCAAAGAAACAAGCACCTACGGCTCCCTGCCATAACTTTTCCATAGTGCTGAACTGCGGAGATCTGTCATGGCCTAAGCATGAGTTACAGCACCTTTTTCCCCATAAAACCTAGCTGGTGCAGTAGTAGGGAGCTAAACTACCTATCCCTGTGCAATAACCTGTATAAAGTCAGCTTGGGGTCCGTGGCTGTGCTCGTGTCAGGTAGGCGTGTGCCATCAGCGTGATGGTTTAAGGCCAGGTCTGTGCTTGGAATTTTGCGTTTGTCTGACAAAATGGATCTAATTACACTGCTCTGGCTTTTGGCTTGCAGGTAAATGTTAACTTACACTCTGGGTATTCCTGTAGCGATGAGCTAGGGGCTCAATGGCATTTGAATGGACATGATTGAAAAATATGCTTTGATTGTTACAAATATTTTGTTATGCTTTTATTTTGGGGGAGGGAGGAGTGTGAATTAGGTATAATACCTCTTCTGTTAAAACTCAGTTATTTATGTTCTTTGGCAGAAAGGCTATAATTTCAGTTTTTGCTGATGCTTATGAAAAAAAACCCATGTGCTCAATCAGAAAGCTTTTATGTGTTTGGGAGCTAAGGAATGTGAGGCCCTGTTATTAAACTGAACCTTATTTCTGTCTCCTCCAGCTTCGGAGTGGGGCTATAAGATAACACTAATAGCAGGGCTGTATCCACTCTGCTCTGGGACAGATGCTGGTCGAGTAGACAAAACCCTTGATCTTGAGATGTCTCTGGCCCTCGTGCAGCACCCATGCCTGAACAGGGCTCACCCCCTGCTCAGATCTAATCAGCAGCCTTTCCTGGCCAGTCTAGAGTCAGGGGAGAGTGGGTACATGGCCACAGATGTGCTCCACATGTCTGATTTATTTGGGAGGTGGGAGGAAGAGGGGAAGGAGACAGAGGTGCCAGACAACCTAATATTATTTGTAGGTCAGATCCAAAGGATCTAATTTTTATGATAGTTAAAGGGGAATTTTGTCGAAATAAGAAATTACTTAGAGGTTTGCCTTTGGTTTTGTATTTACTGAACAGTCATCTTGGGAACTTGGTACGTGGACATTATGTGTTAGCAGCCATTAGTGTGTTATCCTGCCTCTTGATTTGATTTCTTGTTGTGAATGCTTCCTTTTGAAAGTATCCTTGCCATTAGCCATGTGAGCAGCTGTATACAAAAAGCTAAGTTAACAAGGGATTGGTACAGCCTTCCCGGCCTCCTACCTTGCAGTAGGTCCACAGCAGACAAACCATCAGTCTTCTGAAAGTCAGCTATTATAAAAGATGTAAGGAGCTTGATAGTTGTCTGAAAGTCATTTTCTATTGCAGGCTTAATTGTGACAAGCATGGTCCATGCTACTTTCTGGACTGTCTCCAGCAGTATTTCAAGAGCTGATCTTTTTATTTATGGGTTCTATTTATGGATTTATGGATCACGTGGCCATTGTCAACTCTTGTAGAAGAAGGAGTTCCCCCTGCTAAAACAACTGTTACGCATTTTTCCCAGAGCCTTGCTATTGAACACTAGCTCATTCAGTTGCACAGATGCTTTCAGCTTTTTGTCTCTCTTTTGCATTGATTGTATGCTTTGAACTTACCCTACCAGACAGGGGACACTTTGCTCGGTACCACTGCCCTTATTTGCATGTATTCAATGTGACAGAAATAGCAGGGCAGAGACCTGTGGGAGAAAATGATGTCTGGTAGCAAAGAGGTAGTGGAAATTATGATCCTCATGGTATAAAGCCGAAGATCACCCAATAACGACTGAGTTTCCACTGTTGCTGCAGCCCCCTGTTGTATGCATCCCGCAGGGCCAGGGCAGTGACGTCGCTGGAATGACACCTCTCTGCGCCAGATGTGGAGGTGTTTTGTCACACTGGCGTCGGAGTAGTGACGCCGTCACGCCTCCTGGGTGACTAGCAGTGACTCAGGATGGTGCTGCGAGCCTGCCTGGAGGCCTGGTGCTCAGAGCAGGGCTCGTGCTGAAGGGTGGCTCTTGTCAGAGTTAGCCCTGCTGACATCAATGCTGCTACTTAGAGGAGGGACAGGGGACGTCTTTACTTCACTCTGGGCAGGCCAGAGCTACGTAGATCCCCTCCCGTGATTTCTGGAGTGAGTTGAGTAGATATGTCTGAGGGCAAACTTGTGCCTTGTGTAAGCAACCTTGCTGACCTAGAGCTACAGAGTGAGTTTTAACTCTTCTGTCTTTGTCATCTGAATGTTAAAATTGCTACCTCAATGTTTTATTAAAAGCAGTTTTAAAACTTAATAGTTTTATTCTACGTTGTAAAGCACTTTTGCACCAGTTCCCAAGGGAAGGATGACAGTAAGAATGCTTCACTGTGTTTTTCAGATTGGTTAGGTTAATGCTTTTAATGTTAATGAACACATATTAAGATCTTATTAGACAGTGTGTTTGTGGGCAAAGTTCCTGTTGATCCCATTGTGGAGTTTTGTCTGTGTCGAAGAGTTGCAGGATCAGGTCATTATTGCATCATTTTAGAAAATGATTGTGACCTCCACGTAACGTTAAAATGTTTGTCAAAGCAAGTGAAAACCAGTGAAGAAAAGTATTGCCAAATTCTGAGAATTTAGTCTACAAGCCATAGCCTGAGTCTGGAGGTCTGAACACATAAACAGAGGCTACCTTGATAGAGGTTGTTTGTGAAATAATATGCGATTAGTTTGAGGAATAATAATAAAATTACCCTCTGCTTAAAATCAAATTAAAAATTTAAGGACTGGCAAGGTCCTGGAGTGTATTGAGGAATGGCTAGCAACAGAAACCATCACGGCATTACAGAGGTAGACAGACAGTGTTAATTACAGAAGGAGGGTGTCCCACAGAGAGGGAGGTTGGTGAAGCAGTGATTTATTTCAGAGGGCAGTTTAGTCACTGTACTATTCCTAGCAAGGCTCTGAATTTAAGTGATACTTAGACTCTTAAGTCATATTTGAAACCAAATTTAGGTTCTTGAGTCACATAGATGTTTTTGAAATAACTCCTGTCTTTCTGTCAACCATTTCTACATGGCTGATTGTGGAAGACAAGCACCTACTGGCTGCTGTATAGTTAAGTAGGAGCTGGGAGCTGGAAGTGTCAAGAGGTTGGTGGATACCTGCCAGCAATTGCAGGACGGCAAAGGCTGATCTGGTGTGCCCAGGGTGTTTTTTGAGCTGCTGTGCTTGTGCAGTTGGCCTCTGTGTGCTCCTTGAGTCAGAGGCACCTGGAACTTGTCATCTTTACCGTGCATGTGCACACATCTACCTTGCAGGCCAGAGGTCTTGGGCTTGCTGCTCATAGTCACTCTGCACGTGTTCACTGGCCCTTTCTCAGGGTTCTCCCAGCATCCTGCAGCCAGAGATCTGGTAAAATACCATGAGGAGTGAGAAGGAAGACACAATGGGAATGTCAAACTGAACCCAAGCTGTATGTGCTGGGTAGCTCAGACTTCCCTGTGACCCTGAGCTAAGCAGGCAGCGAGGCATTTTAACAAGACTTCAAAGGCTGGGGCTGGGGCTGGCTAACAGCTCTCACTGAGGCTGAGGTCCTTCTGATCCCTGGGGGCTCGATCAGGCATGGGGGCTAGGGTAGACAGGCAGATAAGTAGGCACTGGAGAGAGAAGATAAGTAGGCTAATGTGGGAGAATCTGTCTCTTCTGAATTAGTCCAGGTAGCATGAAGAAGTGTATTGTTTTTTCATATCAAGGGTGTCAGATATGGATTTGTGATCCTGATACTGCATAATCAATTCTCTCCCCTCTGCCGTGCTTTGTCAGGAGCGGTTTTGTTCATTTGCAGTCCTTGTTCATGCTTTCCTTCCTGTTTCACTTGTCTTTATAGATTTTTATCTGAAAGTTGAAAACGTTTTTGTTGATGTCAGGAAGATTGCACCCGCTTTTGGAAAGAGGCAAGCAACACAACGTGATGATAAAATAGCCATTTGAGATGCATTTGTTAATGCTGATAGCATTAAAATGTTGCCTGGCATATTTACAGTGCAAGGGAGAGGGGAGGGACCTCCTCAAGTGTTCAGGGGCCAGTTCATCTCTTCAGACTGCCACCACCTGAAGGTTAGGCATCTGCTCTAAATTGGCTGACTGGGCACCCTCTATAGACCATGGAGAGAGAAGAGAAAGGATGAAATCCCTTCTGGAGAGGTGTGTCTTAAATACATCTTTTGGGTCAGAACAAGGTGGGATCATCCATTGGAAATGACTGTTTCTTTCCTCTGACTACAAAGGGAGCCTAAGTGACTTCATTTAACTTACTGCCCAAGATTGAGGTAGTTACAGTAGAGGAAATGAATCCCAGCCCTAGTGATTTGGCAGTACAAACCTCAATGAAAGTTAGTGGGAGTTAAGGCTCTTGAACCTTCCAAGTGCTGTAGATAATGCTGCTATTAAGTTTGATGTTTCCTGTGAGATACTTGGCTGTGTCTGGACTCACAAATGTGATTTGTCAGCTAAGCCTGAGACCAAATTCTTCCAGTGGCCTGTTATAAAGAAGGGAGAATAGTGTCATCCATGACAATGTGAAGGGTTCAGAATCCAATTTTAAGTGGTGCAAGACCTACAGTGATGTAGTCCATAAGTAATACAAAGCATATTGGGCAGTGATATGCCAAATCTACGTGATACATTGATCAGCTTTTTTGGTTTTGCATGGTAGTTTAGGTTAGAGATTACTTTCATTTTAGAGGGTATTTGAAAAGATATCAATTTCTGAGGGTTGTGGAAGGAATGTTGGTGGGAACATGCATTTTGCTCTATCTCCTGGGTTCATAAGCACAGCTTTTTCTAACTGTGGTGGTTTGGTAGGTTTCTGTTACCATTTAAAAGCAGGGTTATTGATGTAAAATGTGAGTGTCCAGATCACAATGGAAAGGCTAGTGAAAAATGGCCTTTGGTGCTTTGCTGAGCACATAAGTCCTCTACTCTATTTCTGGGCTGACATCTTTACCTCCTGATGTGGAAGCCCTGTGCCTCAGAAGCTTAGGGGAGCCCTACGACCCTTCTGGAGACTCTGCAGCCTATTAGGAGGGGCTGGCTATGGGTGTGCTTTGGCCACCAAGGTACTCCATAATTCGTAACTGAATTATGTCCAGCAAATGGGCTTCATCTGGAGATTGCTCACTGGCCGTTAATGGTGCTTCTTGTGTTGCTAGTGATTCCTTGACTTGTCTGATAGAATCATAGAATTGTTAAGGTTGGAAAAGACCTCTGAGATCACCTAGTCCAACCATCAAATCCCGTGGGTGGTGAGACAGGGAAGCCTTTAGATTTGGTTTCTTGTACTGAGTTGAAGTGCTTTGTGCTGGGGAACACCATGGCATCATCAGGTGAGTGGCAACTGAGCACTCAGTACTCCTGTTGCACATGTTGTAGGACAAGAGTGGGCTATTATATATACACACTTTTCCTCTGAGTTACTTTTCTAGCAATTGATCTTCATCTGCTGGGCATGTAAATGCTGCAGTTTGTTAGAGTCCCTGCTAAATACCTTCTTCAAAGTGACAAAGAGACAACCCCTGCATCTCTACAAGTACTCTTCAGTGGTGAGATACTGAAGTGCGTTTGGGTAAACGTTGCATCTTCCTTTTCTCTCATGCTTCCCTCCCCCCTCTCTGTTTTGTTTGTTTCAGGTTCTCGGCCTTTTTGGATCTACACAGTGGAAGTTGCATCTTGTGTATGGCGTGGTTAAGCTTGCAGCCTGTCACCTCGGCCTTCCTCCATTTTGGGCTGGTTACTTTTGTGCTGTTTTTGCATGGTTTGCAGGTGGATGCTGGCCTGACGGGAGACTCAACCAGTTCAGTACAAAACAGCTCGTGTTCAGGATCTTTTGACTGCAAGGAAGGTGTTATCCTGCCAATATGGTACCCAGAAAACCCATCCCTTGGGGACAAAATTGCCCGTGTTATCGTATACTTTGTAGCACTGATCTACATGTTCCTTGGAGTCTCCATCATTGCAGATCGTTTCATGGCATCTATAGAGGTTATTACATCGCAAGAGAAAGAAATCACGATTAAGAAACCCAATGGAGAGACCACAACAACCACCATTCGAATTTGGAATGAAACTGTTTCCAACTTGACCCTCATGGCTCTGGGTTCCTCTGCTCCTGAGATCCTTCTGTCTCTGATAGAAGTGTGTGGGCATGGATTCATAGCTGGAGACCTGGGGCCGTCTACAATTGTTGGCAGCGCTGCTTTCAATATGTTTATCATCATTGCCATCTGTGTCTACGTGATCCCTGATGGGGAAACCAGAAAGATAAAACACCTGAGGGTTTTCTTTGTCACAGCTGCATGGAGCATCTTTGCTTACATCTGGTTGTACATGATACTTGCTGTCTTCTCTCCAGGTGTGGTTCAGGTCTGGGAAGGCCTGCTCACACTTTTCTTCTTTCCACTTTGTGTCCTTCTGGCTTGGATAGCAGATAGGCGTCTGCTTTTCTATAAGTATATGCACAAAAAGTACCGTACTGACAAGCACAGGGGCATTATCATAGAATCAGAAGGTGATCACCCTAAGGGAATTGAGATGGATGGCAAGATGATGAACTCTCACTTTCTGGATGGAAACTTAGTGACTGTGGAGGGGAAGGAAGTAGACGAGTCTCGCAAAGAGATGATCCGGATCCTTAAGGACCTGAAGCAAAAGCACCCAGAAAAGGACTTGGATCAGCTGGTGGAAATGGCTAACTACTATGCCTTGTCTCATCAGCAAAAGAGCAGAGCCTTTTATCGCATTCAAGCTACCAGAATGATGACAGGAGCTGGCAATATTCTGAAGAAGCATGCAGCTGAGCAAGCCAAGAAGAGCACCAGCTTGCATGAGGTACGGCCAGATGAACCTGAGGAATTCATCTCCAAAATTTATTTTGACCCGTGCTCCTACCAGTGTCTTGAGAACTGTGGTGCCGTTCTCCTGACAGTGGTGCGGAAAGGAGGGGACATGTCCAAGACCATCTATGTGGACTATAAAACAGAGGATGGCTCTGCAAATGCTGGTGCTGACTACGAGTTCACAGAGGGGACTGTTGTCTTGAAATCAGGGGAGACCCAGAAGGAGTTCTCAGTGGGAATTATTGATGATGACATCTTTGAGGAAGATGAGCATTTCTTTGTGCGGCTCAGTAATCTACGTGTGGTAGAGAGTGAGGAACCTCCAGAGCTCAGTAACTCCCCGTACCCAAAGGCCATACTGGCTTCTCCTTGTGTGGCCACAGTGACTATACTGGATGATGACCATGCTGGCATCTTCACATTTGAGTGTGATGTTATACATGTTAGCGAGAGCATTGGTGTGATGGAAGTCAAAGTCCTAAGGACATCAGGTGCTCGGGGTACAGTCATAGTGCCATTTAGGACAGTAGAAGGGACAGCAAAAGGAGGTGGAGAAGACTTCGAAGACACTTATGGGGAGTTGGAGTTCAAGAATGATGAAACTGTGTAAGTACCCCATTCGTTTCTGTTCCTGGGTCTAGTTTTGGTGTTTAACCCCACATTTTGCATCCATTACAGGTGAATGCTGACAAGGGAGAAGCTCCTTTCTTCAGCTTTCCTTCAGTTTCCCTACTTACCTCTTTCAGGCAAGAACCGACAGCAGGATTTAAGAGTTCAAAGCTCTTGTCCCTTCCCTCTTGGGAATGACAAAGTGAGGCTTAGAAATACTGGGGATTGGAGGAAAATCTATCATCCTATGAGGTCCTGTACTAAAGCTAAGGGTTAATGGAGAGTTAAGATAGAGAGAGGAAAAAAAAGGCAAGCTTTTAGCTGACAAGGCAAAAACGGGAAAGCCTCTTTTTGAACCGCAAACACTGCGCGCCCAGGACTTTATGGCAATCCCTAGACGAAAAGTTTACAACAGTTATTCCCAGGCAAGCAAAAGCTGCTCAGTAGACATGGGGCTTTATTTTCACAGGAGGAACACATCATACCTGTGTCCCCAGGCTGCCTGGGCAACTTGCAGGTCCCTGTGACAGCTAATTCACAGCACAGGCACAGCTGCAAGCTGTTCTGCTGGACTTGTGAAATCCTTCCAGCCTTTATGTCCCTATGGTCTACCCATATCCCCCACGTCACCTTGTCTATGATCTCCCTATGTCTGTTATTTTACTACCTGTGGTTTTTCCCTTTGTAAAAATACCATGGCAATTGGCAATAATGGTCTAAAGCACTTCAGCTCACAGCCTGTCCATGTGGCTCCATGACCCAGTGTTTTCATACAGAACGAAGAAGGGAAGCAGAATAGTCTGCACCAGTCCTGTTAATTCAGCTCTTTTATTGCGTACAAAGTAGCTGATAGGAAGCTAGGAAGTAATAAAGACCAGAGAGGTGATAATGCCTAATTGCTTTAAGTACCTGCTGTTAACATTAGTGGGGAATGAGAAAAATCCCTTAGCTGAGTAGGGAGAGGGAGGGGGGTGTGAACCTGGTGCTAAAACTCCCTAGTATTAAGTGCCTCGGTTCCTCTTGTTAACACCTAATCACTTGAGCCATCAAAGGAAGAATTGTGCAGACTTGCAACTGGCATCAGAGAAAGGAAATCTTTGTACCAAGCCTCCCAATACAGCACCCAAAGGGATGTTAATATATTAAACGCTATGCAGTAGGGATGCCCTAATTTAATAGCACCTTCTGCCTTAGCCCACTAAACCATTTAATCCAGCTAATATCCACAGTCCTGATGCTTGATTATAAGTATGTGTTCTTCCTACTAAAGGAAGAGAAGCTCCTGGTTGGCTGGGTTCAGCCACTATCAGAGATGAAAGAGGATCAGCTGTCCTCATCTGGCCTTTTCAGGGAGATGGGCCATACAGGTTAGTCTCCCTAATTGAGCTGCAAGCTGATTTCTCTAGAGAAAGTGAAGAAGAATGTCAGCTGTGTGGTTACAGTCTCCTTTGAGTAGACTACCTAAAATATAATGGGTGCTACCTTCCTTCAGCCAGGTCTTGAAGAAAAGAGACTTCTCTTGCTTGAAAAAGACCCATCAGTGAAAGGCCCGCAGGTTTGGGGTGCCAGAGAATAAACCCATGAGCCATCTTATTCCAAACTGTACTCCCTTTCTTTCATCTTCTGGCTGATGGAAGGCTTCTTTTTGTCTTTGAAAAGTGTGACAGAAGGTCAGGAGATACCCATGTAGTTGCTTCACTTGGGTTAAAACAAATCACATTCAGCAGGACCACGTGCATCCTTGTAGGACAGAGTCTAATGAAAATTAAGGCAGTCCAGAAAACAAGTATGTATAGGTTACTTAATGCTGTGGTTCATAACCCAGAGAACATACCCTAGAGCACAGATGAGACACTTGTGGTGTACTCAAAAATGTGCCCACACCTAATGCATTAATGTGACTTGCACTTCTGCATCAGAAGACTGCTGGGAACAAAGCCTGCTAGCCACAGTGAGAGATGTGGAGACCATTTGGCTAGCAGAGATGAATTTCTTTTGAAGCTAGAATTAGCGTAGCTGGCTCAACATAGCACTTAATCAAACTAATAAGCCTAACAAGGAGGAAGATCATGTCAGCCAGCAGGCTGCCTTTATCCACTCCTGGGTTTCATTTTAAATCTCCAGGTCTTCTGGAAATGGAGTTTTGGGCTGGAAACATGTGAAGGTAGTTTTCAGTAATCAGCCCTTGGCCTTTAAATTCAGTGAACACAGGTCAGTTGCTGTACTCTGCCAGCTCTTCTCTGACGTGTGGGTGGAAGTGGCTGTAGAAACCTGGAAGCAGTAATGGGTGGGTTTAATCTTTTCTTCCTCTTTTGCTTTCTAAATCTGAATGCAGAAAAATAATTGTGAGCAAATATTTAGGCTAAATTTGAGGTGATTCAGGTTTGAATTTGGAGCTTGACCCATAATGCTACTATTACAACAAACAGTAGCTAGTTTTGGGTAGCCCAGTTTGGGAAGATGGGTAGATAGGGTGCTTGGGACAGTTTTGCTGACCCAGAGGGCAGCATATGTGTGGCTGGTCATAGTATTGCTTGGTACAAGGCTGTATGAAGACACTGGGTCACCAAATAGCCAGGGGCTTGCCTGGCTGAATATTTGAGGCCCTGCCTCTTAAATGCCTTGCCACCGGTACTGATGAAGTACTGACGTCCCCTGCTCGCTGAAGTGGGGACTGAGGGTCCACAAATCCTGGTTCAGAATGGAGGGGAAAGCAGGAAGACTAAGACGGTCAGCAGACAATGCTAAGGACAGGGGGTCAGAAATCAGTGAGAAGTTACATGCTCCCCATTTCAGCCTACAGATTAGGCCCTTACTTAGGAAAGGTGAAACTTGGGCTCTAGTTTCCATGCTGGTGTAGGAGCTGCTCGTGGATGGAGTCCTGACTACTTCACTGCTTTAACTTTGTCATTCTCCTCGTGGAGTCACTTTGAAAAGAGTTTTGACTCATGGAAAAAAGAAATGAAGTTACAGCATCTTGCAGACACGTAAGACAGTGCTAAGCTTTGCTGTGGCTATGCATGAATGCTAAGGATCCACAGAACGGTAGCCACAAAGAAACACTGATCTGTGTAAACTGGAGGAGAGTAAAAGCATCAAAAGTAAAAGCGCTCAGCTCGTTCTCTGACACACAAATTAAAAAACTTCAACTTTCATTCGGCAGCAGCAGGCAATCTGTCAGTAGTTTGTAGGTCGGTCTCCTTAAGTGCAGCAATGGCTAGATTAATCTGAGGGGCACTGGATTACATGGTGTCCTTGAGATTAAACTATAGGAGAGGTGCTGCCATCTACCAAATCCCCAGGGCCAAGGATAAGCACTTTCTCTGAAAACTGAATGGAGCAGGGGTCTTCACTTAGTTTATTTTATCTTGTTATATTTATCTCAGGGTTGATTTTAAGAGGCTTTCCCTAAAATATGTGGGACTGAAAAAAGCTGAGTTGATTCAAATGTTGCAGAATGAGAGGGAAATGGATCCTGCCACCGGGTCTTGCTTATTGCCTCTGTGATTCTTTCTAGACTAACACAGTCAAAGTTTCCTTACTCACGTCTGGGTGGGAGCACAAGAGAAAGCAGGCTGAGATGAGGAGGCTTGAAACAATGCCATTATTACTGAAATGTGGTCCCATGCAGTGTGTGTATGGATGTGTATGGGTGTTGGATAGCCATAAATCAAGCCATATAGTCTTGAGCACTGTCATCTGTCGAGAAGGGAATTGATCAGGTCTCAAATATTTGATTATGCTGCCTCTTTTTCAATACATTTGGTATTTCTGAACTGCTCCAGTGAGGGTCAGATATGACCTAAGTGGCTGAAGCAGAATCCTAGCTCTTTCATTGACGAAAAGGAAACTTTCAAAGAATCGGGTCCAAAACTTAGGGGTTTTTTTTGCAAGATGACCGAACACTTTTCTATTAAATGATTTTGTATGGAAATAAGTGTTAGGTTCCTAGAGATATGAAAATGCAGAAGAATGATTGACCGAGCTGCTTTATCATGTCCAAGCAATAAAGAAATCATTAAGAGCCAGCAGCAAAAAGTGAATTGGGTTTTAAAGGATTTTCTTTTTGCATAATAAAGGGAAGACCCAGCAAGTCATTAAATTTAATTTAAATTTTCTCTGTTTAAATTGTTTCCTCTGTTTAAATCCATATGGAAATTTGTCTAGGTCTTACTTTAGAAAGTTTAGAAAAACATACAAGTTACCAGTAGCTAATTGATATGTCAGCTAGAAAAGAAAGCGTAAAGTTTTGCTGTGGCCATGCCACTTGCAGCAGCTATACAGAATTAAGGTTTAGGCCAAGAGATCTACTTTTGTTACTTGCCTTTGTTGCTGGTTGCTCAATTACTTGTAGGACCTGAAGGTTACTAAGGGTGTAGCTATCTGCTCAAAGTCAAGTTCTCGGATTATTGCCTGTGGCTCAGGAAGGAACCGGGTGCTGAGAGATGCTGTGGTGTTAAACTGGCATTAAATGGCCTGCAAAGCCTCTTCGCAAAGTCAGCATGCCTGAACTTTGGTAACGTGTGGAAACCTACAGTCCCATATCTCTGTGTGTGTGCGTTAAGCAGAGCTCTCAGTAACAGAAGGTCTGTCTCCTCCGTTCGTACAGAGAGTGCTGGAGACAAACATATTAAGCCTGCCTCGATAGGCAGTGAGAGATTTTCTGGGTTGGGTTTGTTGGTTTTTTTTCCCTTTAGGATTTGGGCTGGATGTTGTGTGCAAGTTGCGCATTGCCTCTCCTTGTCTGCTTCTCCCTAGAGAATCCCACAGGCAGCTGCATGTGTGGCTGTGGCTGCTCCACAGAGTCTGTGAGCCTTGGGCTGTCTCTGAGCACATACTTAGCTCGGTGGGGCTGGTCCTCCAAAGTGCTGCCATGACACTGAGCAGTGAAAAACCACATGCATTTCTTCCTGTCGGGGGCTTCAGGCATTTTCTGATGGGGGGGCTCATGGAGTGTGTGTGCGCGCATGTGAAGGCCAGAGCTGGTCCTGTCTGGGTCAAGCTCAGGTTGGTGCTGTGCCCCAAGGCTGGTGGTTAATAACTGCCCCAGGCAGGCACCATATGCTGCTGCTACTGCCACCCTCTCTCCTGTGTGTTGTGCCACCCTTGTTTGGTGGGAAGGTCAGTATCCCTTCCTCCTCTTTTTCCTCTCCCGTCCACCCACGCTTGAACACAGAGATACCTGGGCCCTAACCCCTTGCTCATGGTAGTGGCTGTTAGCTTCCCCCAGCAGATCTGGTAAAGGTGATAGTGGAGAAAGGTGAATGGTGGTTTTCTGTTTGAAGGACAACATACTGAGGTTTGATTTAGTTAATTGTCCTTCCTTTTTGCCATTCAGCACTTGAGGAAACCGTCAATTTTTTTGATTTGCGCACCTATGCAGTCATGGTTGTAGCATTTTGAGGGGAATGCTGTTAATTAATGTTAATTAATGCTGTTAATGCTTAGCTCTTTTGTGTGGCCTTTCATCAGTAGATCTTGTAGCACTCTGCAAAGGAGATTGAGGGACGTTATTCCCATTTTGCAGATGGGGAAAAAAAAATGCAGAGAAAGTGACTTGACTTCTCTCTGGATTACCCAGATGATCAGAGACAGCAATAAAACTGATGTCCCTGAACTGCTGGCCTGTGCTCTATCCAGAAGAAGGTCTGTGTACATCAAGCTTGTAATTTCCTGTTATTCAGGACCACAGTGAATTTATGCAGATTCACTGACCTCTCCCCAGCCATCGTGAATCAGGTTGGTACAGGTATAGGCAGTACCTGCAATATCTCACAATTCCCCCAAGCTGTCAACAGTAACTATGGTTTTGGATGCTTATTTTCCTAAATTAAATTTTGATCATCTGACATGGAGGTGTGCAGCATCTGCAGACCTTGGTTTATTTATATCAGCTGTGATGACTCCAGTTAATGACCGAAGTTGTAACAAAATTATTTTGGTAATCTAGTCTGACCAGCTCTCATACACCATGCACTGATACTAAGGCTCTGGGCTCTGAGGAGAACAGCCCTCAAAAAATTAAGACTAATTAGTGGGACTCCAGGTAATGAGAATCTGTTGTGTGAGGCTGATGGTTTCCTTCTCTCAGGACATGCTTCCTTCCCATTAGAGCCTTCTGGAGATTGAATCCTCCAAACTTTTCTCCAGTTTTGTTTCTGTCAGTGGGCAAGCTCCCTTTTCTTCTGCAGGCTTTCTCTTCCTATACCTTCACATAAACAAGAAGTTCTTGATTTCTATTTTAATTTGGATTGAGGGAAAACAGTAGCAGCTGTCCTCCAGTTAAAAAAAACTGCCCCACTGTGTTGCCAGTGGTGAAAGGCTGTTGCATTTGCTTCTTGCTGTGAAATTCTCATGTCAATGTTCTTAACAGTACCAGTTTCTAATTCAGCTGAAGTCCTTTACACACATGCATGGTCAGGGTTTCTGCTGTAGCCCTGCTGTGAGGTCTAGGTGGTATGACCTGCAGCGGATTAGTGTAAGGTGTCGGGGCACTGTTCCTGGAGTGTACGTAAAATCAGTCTGCAGAAATGTGAGACCATGGCACCGTCCTGGGAAGAAGAGAAGCCCTGAGCTGACCTTTACCTTCCCGGATAGTCCTGTTGGCAGGTGTCAGCGGGACATACTTGCCATCTGTCCATGAAGAAGGACAAACAACATCCTGTCTTGGAGGCTGTGACTTTTTGCCCATCAAAGGAGGCATTTGTATGAGTTTGTGACAGCTTTGAACAGGGGAGGCCTGGGATCCCAGCTCAAAAGAGAAGCATGTGGTAGAGATAGGCTCTTCCAAGCTGGTGTGTGTTCTGATCTAGCAGAGAAGCCCCTAGGAAGCTCAGGGGTTCCTGAAGTAGGAGGCCCTTGAAAGGGATGTTCCGGGAGGTATCAGAGAGGTCAGTGATAATCCTAGTTTAGAGCAAACACAGGGAAGTTCAGCCTGCCAAATGACACAACCAGGTTTTGGGTTTAAAACCAAACAACAGACCAGAATTGACCCTAGATGAAACATGTCTACTGTGACTTGGGTGAGCTTTACCTCCTTTACTCATATTCACTCATGCATTACGCTGTGGAGCACCTTTGCAAATGAGTGGCTTAGACATCATGCCCTTTACATGCAGGTTTACAGAGGCACAGGTCATATTTGCTTCCCACCTATAAGAAGGAGCAGAAGGCACAGTTTGAATGATGAAGCTTCAGGGGATAAAGAGAGATGTTGGTGGCAAGGCTTGATAGACCATATATCACTCCAAGTACATGCTGTGTTTTTAACCCACAGTGGGAATGTTACTCACAGCATCATTGTAATGTGTCTGTGACTTCTAACAGATCAGAGTGCCAGCAAAGTTTCTGAGTTAAATATGGGCTTATCTTTTCCTAAATGAGATGAGGAGAACAGCAGAGTACTAAAATCTCCCCAGCCAGAGGTCCTCTGGCATGTTTTTGTTGTGGCTAAATAGAAGCAGCTGATCCTGGTGGAAGGTGGCAGCTGTTTCAAACAAGAGATGATTTACCTGTTGCTAGCAGTGTGGCTTGTTTCTTATTTACTTCATGTCAGGATAAAAGGTGATAAGAGAATTTGCTATGCTAGCTGATAGAAGCACTGGGGACCAAGTTCACCCTCCATTTAGCTTCAGTGAAAACAGCAGGTTTAAAGCTGGGAGGAATGTGGACTGGTACATATTTACAGCTGTCTTAGCAGATGGGCTGTTGACAGATGAGGCCCCTCAAGTCTCTGCCTGGGTGCCAGCACGTACTGCTGTGAGCATTTCAGCTGAAGCCAGTCCTGGTGTTGAGTAGGCCCTGGCTGCTCGGCAGCTTGGGCCCTTTGGGTGGATTGTACTGGAAGGGCAGCAGGGTGGAAGTCTGAGCATCAGAGAGGACCAGTTCTTCCTGCCAGCGTTTGCAGGACCTGTCCTTAGGAGGCCAACGGAGATGTCTGCTGAGCTTGCCTTGAAGCCTGAGCAGCCTCATGTGGAGAGTGGTGCACCCCCAGAGCTGGACTGCAGCACCTGGAAACCCTCCTCTACACATCAGATCCCTGACAGCCTCCACTATGTCCTGCTGTTCTCCTTCCAGGTGCTGGCATGGAGTCCTTCTGGATATAAAGGGCTTGATGCTCTATCTACCCGCTGTGAGCAAAAGCCATGGCTCTGATCTCCTAGTCCTTCTGTTAGGCTGTGGAAGATCTTGTTCGGTGTTTTCAGGTGCTGGGAATGAAAGAGGCTTTTTCTCTCTTCTCCTCTTCAGAGTTTGCAGGAGTGGTTGCTCCTACCTGCACTGTGGCTGTTGTGCTGAGTGTGTTGTAGATGGTTTATCTGCTGCTGCTGCACCTCTTTGGTGCTCTGTGTAAAAGTGTGTTGTTAAAGTGAAATGGGGTAGGAATTACCTTTTGTGCTTCTGTTTTCCTTTCCGTGAGATAAGCAAGCCAAATGGGTCCTACCCTCAGAAAAATCCCCACCTGAATGCCATGCTGCTCTGCTTTTATCCTTTAGAGAAAGAAGCATGATAAAGCTATCAATATTTAATGTAGAAATTCTGCTCCACTTATCTCTGCTTTACCTGTCTTCCCTCCTGGGTTGGTCTCTCCTTTACCTCATCTGCTTGAGAGTTTTGGCTTAATACTGCTATCTCCACCTCCCTTAAAGTCAACTGGACCATAATGCTGTTTAAGAAGGATGTGCTAGGACCAGTGTATTGACTGTGCAAGACTAAATAAGCACTGAGCACTCTGTTTTCTAAGACATCAGAAATGCTGCTTCATTTTGGGGCGGATTGTGGTTAGCTTTGATAGCTCACAATAGTTTTCTCTTTCTGTAGTGGAGTTGGGGAAGGAGAACTTGTGAATTGACAGTCTTTCCCAGGTGTGTCCTGTTAGCTCACACCACTGGAGGTGGGCAGAGCTGTGAATAATGTGAAATCTCAGCAAAGTGACTACATATGAGCAATAACTGCTTGCTTAGCAGCTGGGCTCCCAGGGTTTGATCAGCTGTATCCTGCAGAGCAATACCTGAAAGCTGTAATAGGGTGGAGCGTATCAAATGCCTGGCTGCTGCTGGTGTGCGGGGCTATAGCACCGTGGAATCATGAGAAGCTGTGTGTGCTTTATCTCAGTGGTGACCATGGTGCCTGTCCTATAGGCAGGTCTTAATTTTCTATAATTAGCAAGTTCTTGGCATAACTGTCTTTCTTGCTCTTTTTGCAGTCTGACAAGTGGAGTGGTGCTAGACGTGGACCGTGGGAGTCAGAGCTGATGGCAGCTTCAGTAGGTCATTAGTCTTTGTGGTGGGCAGCTGGTGCTGGCTTTCCCTTGAGGTGACTTAAAAAAAAAAAAAAAAAGGCTCCAGGTCCTGATTATCCCATCCTTTGTACGGTACAGAGCAGAAGAAAAAAGCATAACAGATGTGACATCTCCCCTGGCTTGACAGTAAGCCGTAGACAGCAGTGTTGGAGCAGGAGAAAAGAAGTGCTGGGTGGTTTCCCTGGTGCACAGCCCTGTTCTGGTTTCAGCTTAATTCAGAGTTTATTTTCTTCCTAGCAGCTGCTATAGTGCTGTGTTTTGGATTTAGTATNGAGGAGAGGGTAAAGAGCAAAGAAGCTGTTGCTTTTGGTGCTGGGAGAGCATCAGTCTGTGGACAGGTGTATTTTTTTTATCTTCCCTGAGCTCTGTGGGGAGCAGTAGGTCCCACATGTGTCTCTGTGCAGTGCTTCTGGCTGGCCAGGAGCCTGAGGAGGTGAGGTGCCATGGTGCAGAGGTGGCTACTGGTGCTTTAGGGGTACTGGTCCCTAGTGTGTTGCCTGCAGGTAGGCTGTGCTGCGACAGCAGGGCAGCCGTTTTTGCAAACCTGGTGCTGTAGCTCCCCTGGGAAGGTCTGGTTCACAAGGAAAAACTGAATGAGTCTGGACTAAAACAGAGAGCAAAATCCAAGGATTGAAATAGGCCCCTGGGAGCACAGCTTTGGGTGCCCAAGTGATGGAAGCATGGCCAGCCTTGGGGAGAGCAAGCCGCCTTGTCCTGGAGTCACTCTGGCTGTCTTTGAGGGACCAGGGTAGCTGTCTGCAGCTTTTGGGCATTTGAAGGCAGGATGAATGGATAGTCAGGCTGGGGGGGGACCTTGCCAGCATGTGCTGTAATGACTGGAGCCCCTATTTGGCCTGGCCTGGGATTATTAATGCCTTGCTTTTGGGGACTGCTTCTTAGGGACTTTCCTCAGGAGACTGAGACCACCCTCATCCGTATAGCCTGCCATGTGACTCCTCATGTGGCACTGTATCTCCTGACCCCGCGCTGGGAAGGGAGCCCAGCAGCCGCCCGGGCAGGGGATGGCAGCTGCCCTCAGCGAGGGATTTCTCCCTTGCGGTGCAGGGTTGTCCTGGGTGCCAAGCAAGGGAGTTTTACGGGGCTGCGAGCTTGCAGAGGAGAGGGCCAAGGAACAAGTATGCAGCAGCAATGAAGTTCTGCTAAGGGCACCTCCCTTCCATTTTGGGGGGGAATTTTTTTTTTTTTTTTTTAAGCAAATAGCCGCACAGAGTAACAGCCTGTTCCCGGGAGGGTACATGTAATATAATTAAAGGGTATCTCTTTCTTGTTCTGGGTGGTGAGAGCTTCTTAGAACCACTGTCCAGAATACTTGTGAGACACCCTATAATTCAATTAGAAGTACCCTCCGGGGAACATATAATTATATCGTATCTATGAAATGTAATGACAGCCCCCTTGTATCATGTGATGAGCAACTCTCTGCTGCTGCCCAGAACCTTTCACCGGTAAGGAACTAATCTGCTTAGCGCAGATTGAACTCGGTGGTGTACAGCACTTACCCAAATGCTTCTGAAGGGAATTCCTGCCAGCGGAATAAACCTGTTAGAAGCACGTGAGCATCGCTGTCCCCACATCCCTCTTCCCAACCCTGGGACCACTCCAACTGGGACTGCTTGCCTCCACCCTCACCATCCTCTCTGACTGGTTTTGTCTCTGAAGCTTCCTGGGAATTTTGAAGTGTGGGAGGTTTTCTTTAATCCTTCAAACTTGTCATTTTGCCCTTTGTTGGGTGGTAATAGCCTGCGATACAGAGCGTGCTGAAGGGATTGAGCTCCATAATAAGTGGTGTCCTACCTTCCTGCTGATAATCTGTAAAATTTTGATATGAGTTGATATGCTCTGGAGAGAGAAATAATTGTAGTGCCTGTTGAAATGCAGCCACCTCTGGTGTGAACTGCAGCAACGCAGCATCTGAAACAGTTTAAGGCTAGAAGTAAGGAACACCAAACTTGACCACCGCATAGGGGACTTCAATGGGATACTGCAATGCCAATTAACTCTGACCAGAGGCAGCAGCTTAAATCAATCTGCAGAAAACCAGGGAGGGAGGGCAGGGTGGGGCCTTGGAGTGACTTTGAGTACCTAAGGAAATCATGTGAAGGAATTTCCTTCCCCACAGTAGAAGTCCACTGGGAAACAGTGTTGGCTGCCTCATGATCAAAGGATACCCCTAGTCTGTACAGGCCTGACAATGCACTGCTGAGACCGTACTGCCCTCGACCCTCCTGTAGTTCAGCAGCTTCAGAAGGTTCATCCACCCACAAAAGTCACTAAACCGATCTACTGGTCACAAGATTGTAGTTGCTGTGAGTAGTGTTGCGTTGCTGGCTATCAGCGCCAAGGTGTCTCTTCGCCCTCAAATCCCAGAGCTCTGAGCTGGACACCTCTGGAGTGCACAAGATGAAAGCAGGGAAGGGACCTTTGAGAGATGATGGAGGCAGTGGGTGAGTGAGCCTTGCTCCTGTTAGGAGGCAGTAGAATGTTGTGCTGACTTTGAAGGCAATGGATCTGAATCCTAATGTGTATCCTTGACTGGGGTTTTGGGGGTGAATCACCAAAGGTGGAGCAGAGGTGTATTTAGATGTCATTGTTCTTTCCCTGGGGACAATTACATGGGGAATCACTGTCCAGCAAGGCCGTGGTTGGGGGTATGTCCAGGGCTTGAAGGAGCTTAGCTGTGAATTGCTAAGTACTCTGGAAGAACGCAGACAGAGAACAAGGTGATTGTAATAAGAAAAAGAAATGGATGAGTTACTTGCTGAGAACCATGGGGCCTTGTTCTTTTACCCTAATGTGGGGCTAGTTTCTTGTTGCAAGGCCAGTACTTCAACCAGGAATTCAGTCAGTGGGGATGTCTTGGAGGTGGATTGAAATGTATCTCCTTGTTCCTCCTTCTCTAACTGGTAGGAGAAGAAACTTCCAGCCTTGCTGAGGCAAGCCAAGGGAAGGAGGAGCTGTCTTCTGCTTCCTACCCTTTCCCTGATGCTGTCGCTACTCTGCCCTTCCACTGCCCCCAGGAAAATCCCATAGCACCTTGGAGCTTACCTCCTCCCACTTCCAATGTCCAGTGAATGCTTCAGGTCACCCTGGGAAGTCATCTGATCTTTTTCAGGCAGCATTTCCTTTAACTGAGTATGACTTAAACTGGAAAGAGAAGCAGTATTCCCCATGCGCATCTTCTTCCCTCTTGGCATCTAGGTATCTGTAATGATGATCCTCACTCCAAACACTGGAGAAAAGCAAAAGATTTGGCATGAAAGGAAGTGTTGTACTATTGTGTAAACGTTGGTGGCTCTCGAGTACCATATCCTTGTCTAGAACAGGAGAGAGACTTGGGCAAGCTGTTGTGGCAGGCTTTTCCCTGCCTGCATGAGGGTTGTGTTTTCACGACAGCTCTGGAATAACTCTCACTGCTTACCTGCATTTGCACAAGGAAGTCATTGTGGAGTAACAGCTTGGTTTTCTGTTCCTAGGGAAACCCCTTTTACCAGCTTGCTTGTGCTTCACTTAGCCTTAGAAAACAGTTACATGATTTTTCTGTAATAAGGTAGGTAGGACAAAGAGATAGATAAAACA
>VZTL01005019.1:0-19323 GCA_013400535.1 Scopus umbretta
TGGGTTTTTTTGTGGGGGTGGGGGGGGGGTGGGGGGAAAAGAGGTAGGCTAATCTTGCAAAAGAGCACAAGGGCACAGACCTCTTTTTTTACAGAGCTCACTGCTGTTGCAGAGACTGTAATGTCATTACAGTTTCCAAGAAGGGCTCTATTTGTTCCATCTCTTTGGCATATCCTTGCAGAAGTGATTATGAGCCAGATTACAGTTCTAAACCATGTGTGAGAAAAAAGATCAAGAGTTTTTGACAGGATGATCACAACCTGGAAAATGTCGTTGTCCTCACCCTCTATGACAGTCACATTTTTTTCCGAAAAATGAAATCTGAAAATATAGATTACTGTGCAGAGACCAAGCTTTGCTTTCTGCCATGCCTGAGGCCATGGGTTGGGCCTAGTATACTGACAGTACATCTGCAGAATGTCCTGCCTGCCTTTAAGTATAGGGCAACATCCACCTGAGTGAACTGTCCTCCCTTCCTGCCTGAGCTACATTGCTCCCAAACCTCGGAGATGTTGTGGGTTGCCTGGCTTTATCCTCCTTTTATCTTGCTCTTCTCCTCAGTTACAGTTTGGAACAAGGAGGATGCTTGCAAGGACGTCAGCCATCCTCATTGCCACGAACTGCTCCTTTTGCACCTTTAAGTTTTACCACTAGATGGAAGCCTTGACCTCCAGAGCTCCTCCGTTAGATTCCTGACCATTTAATTGCACACTCGAGTTTCCTGGTGAGCTGTTTAGCTACCCTGAGTCAGAAATTCAAGTAACAATTTGCTGGGCTCAGGCGTTTCTGTAGCTCACCGATTCGTGCATGGTAGGTATAAACCTCCCAGGTGTGGTGGCATTCTCAGATAAAACTGTAGAGATTGCTAGGGCTATGTAAATCTTTACTAATCATATGGAGCTAGATTGGATGAGCCATAGACAAGCAAAGGGAAGAGAATGGGATCACCACTTCCCATCAGTCTCAGCATGGAGGGGGGCTAGTCACCGGTGGTATACAGTTGGAGTTGCAAAGCCTGCTGAAGGCTATTCCTTTTGGCAGCACTGGGCTCCCCAGCACAGTACTGAGGTCCCAGGACATCACATAAATAGTGGCTATATACTCTGAGTTTTCTATAATATTTCTGGTTGCGAGCACCACATGAATGAAAAGTGAGCTTTCAATTGTTGCTGTAAGAAATTTCTCACCAAATACTTCCTACGAATAAACATTTTTTATGTCTTATTTCTGAGCGGTTCACTGTGAATTTTTATGTTCAGCATTCAAGGTGTTTGGGACATATGGCTCTCAGGGGATGATTCTCTGACTGGGGGAGTAGCTTTTAGTAATGGGATATGAATTGCCGAATACTCACAATTATGAACTCAGAATTTGCTTTTGAAGAAAGCTGATGTTGGCTGTTAGCCAACATCAATGAGGTCAATGGGAGATATTTCTGTTCTCGAGTGCCAAGTCAGACGCCGAGAAACTCTACTGTTTTAGCAGACAGTAAATTCATTTCAATATTTAGACAAAGCAAACAGGAAACACAGTTTATAAAAATTTGCTTAGAAACTCAGAAGGCTAGTCCTGAAAAGAATTTCTGATGCTCATGTGTCTTGAGTCCTTACTTTTTAAACCTGTGGGAAGATCCAGGCGGAAAGGGATGAAGTTCCTTGTTTCTTGCTCTTCAATTATTTTTTTAATAAAATTGCAAAAATCTGATGTAATCTTGCTGTTTATCCCTATGATTGTTCTCACACACAGTACAACAACTGTTATGTCTGTAGTGCTACTAAACTGCAGAACAGTTTAGATTAGATGGTGTGCATGTCAACCAGCAGCATGTGAGGTTACATCTGCGCAGGTACATCAGATAGTGAAAGGTCAGACCTCTGGCTCTGAGGGCAACAGACATAGCATGGATTACCTCTACCTAAATAAATTCTCTTCCCTCCCCAGAATATCTGGCTTTGTCTTTAACGCCAGACAGAAGGATCTCTAGTCTGTGCTGTTGTCCAAATTGTGATGGGTGCTGTTTGATGGAGCGCTAGCTGGTGCAAGCTAAAACTGCTGAAAAGCATGTAGCCGGTGTGGACAACCACAGACTAGTCATGATTCCATGATGCCACAGACCTGTTTCATCTACCAGTATAGGCGTAGCTCTTAGTGCCTAGGCCCTGAGCTGGTATAGCTAAGCTAATTCAAAGGATTCACACACATTTAGTCTAGTCAAGGGTTTGGTACACACTAGCACAGACCAGTACAGGTTAGGAAAAAAAACCCAACTTCTAAAGATTTGTTTTCATCACAACATACCTGGGAATTTCACATTGCCATTTGTGAATGATTTGTGTGTAACACAGACAGCAAAACCAATCCTCTCGTGGGCTTCGCAGGCAGCTCTTATCTCTTGGGCTCTGCTTGGGGTTAGGACTGTGCTGTCATTACTCTAGATGTCATTAATCCTTCCTGTTCATTTGAGTCCACCTGTTTCATAGTGCTGCTTGGTTTCATTGGGTGTCCTTTTTGTGGACTGGGGCAGGAAGGGGAAGATGTACCATCTCTATAAAGCAATTGCATTGTAACAAGCAATACTATTACCTTATTACAAGACGGAGAATGCCTTATGTGTACGAGCTATTCCACACCATATACATGTTATCTCAGTGGGACAAACTACTTAAAGTCTAAATGTAGTATGTCTGAACTTCAGAAAGACACTGTAAAAAAACTACTTTTCCTGGAAAATTGTTTGTTTGGTGTTACCACAAAGAACACTGGAGATTATTGTAATTGAAAGGGATGGAAAATCTTGGTCTTGGGCATGGTTTCTTTGTGTACACATTCCCATTCATTCCTTGTGGAGCATACTACATGGGCTAGGGCATGGTCCTGCACCAGCTGAAGTTTCTTGCTCAGATTACCTCAGTTTCACCATTACAGGATGATAGCTTGAACTAATAATATTCAGCTTGTATACACCTCTCACACAGTAATGAAGAAGGGAAGAAGCTGCAGTTGAACACACAAAAAAAGGCAACAAAAGCACCAACTGGCCAGAATCATGACTGGCTGTACTATCTGAAAATACTCTGCATTCATTTCTGAAACCAAATGCATTTCAGGTTGCCAGCGTCCCTTTAAGAAGTACCATTTAATGTGAAAGCCATTTGGAGAAAGGAAGCAAAAGTCTCATTAATAATGGTATCAGTATGGAATGAGGGACGATGTCACTATATTTCATCACTGCCTTCTGTGGTAGGGCTTGTCTTTATTGAATGGAAAAATGTAAATAATAAATATATGGTAAGCTTCTATAAATAGCACCTTTTTGTTAAACTAATCATTTTGAGGTTTCCGTGATCTGCAGATGCCTTGGATTTTCATAGAATCATAGAANTTGCAAGCAGGAAATGCACATACACAGAGTGGAGCCTGGTGTATGGGAAAAGGTGAGAATGCCAGTCTGATAGTTAAAATTTGAATTAATATTTGATTTGAGTTTTATTTTAATTTATAGTTATAACACAGGCATATGAACATTTCTTTTAGGGGCCAAACTGCTTAAACCTTTTCTTCCATTGATGAGCCAGCTGCTGCTGAGACATTCACCAAATTCAGTAGATTCACAATCTGTTCCTTAATCTAATTAATAATAAAGGTGCCCACAGAAAACTTTTTTTGGATTGCTCAATTTTATAAAGTTTAATGTAGTTTTACCAGTCAGGAATACAAGTCAAAGGCTGCACTGGTTCCAGTGTCTGATACAATTAGGTTAATGGCATGAAGCCACTGGAGTGCGGAAATGCAGGCAGACTGCTCCATGCCCAGGAGTCAGAGCCATGGTCATATTTGCCCTTGCTGTCAAAGAGAAGAGAACAGCAGTGACAACAGTGGCTAGAAAGATCTTTCTAGACATAAAAACTGTCAGACTCTCCTTGCATTCTCACGCCCGTAGGCAGCTGTCCTACAAAGTACTCCCACTTCCTAGAAATTTCAATAGGTTTTTCTGGGCATGGACAGAGAATTTTTCACAAAAAAACTTGGTCTAATGAAAGACATGAACTGCCGTGCTCCTCAGGTCTGAGTCTTTCCTTATGTAGGCACTAGTATGAAAACAGAAGAAGAGGTCAGAATGAGGTCTCCCCACAAGTGAGAACTCATCTCAGAGGACCTGAACAGCCCCAGAAAAGCCCCTACCATGTTAAACTTTTTGCAGCACTCTTCCTAAGTATAGAAGTTTCCTCCCCATTTTCTTCCTGCACCTTGCCTCTATTTTTGTGGGTTTTTTTTCCTAGTTTCTATCAGCCTGCTTCCAAGCTGTGTTTTAGTTCAGCTGTAACAATGTCACTGGAATGAGTGGCTTACTGTCCTCCTTGGCCATTGTTCTGTCTATATAATGGCTTACTTCACTGACCCTTCAGGTTTGTGATCAAGATCAAAGATGCCAAGTTTGACATTATATCTATACATTCCTCCCACAACTGTTTTTCTTCTACAGAGGTGCAGATACAGGCAATTTCCACCTTGAACAATACCCTCTGTCATGGGGACTTGCCTGTGTATTATATGGAAATCATTACTAAGTACTACTGAGAAAGAGCCTAGTTTTTATAGACATGAAGCCTACTTTCATTAGGGCAGTCAGATTTCAGTTATTTATAGACAGGTTCTAGCTTTTTATTTTCTCCTAAGAAAAAAAAAAAAAAATTAACTCTCAGTCATAATCCTGTTCTTGTTTCATGTGGAAAAGGAGGTGACTAGGAGGGACTAGAAAACAGAGCAGATTAGGTGGAACATTCTCATTAGTGAGATGAATGATCACCATGCAACCACCCATGCAGTGGTCAGATTCTGATTTCTCTATGGCCCTGAGGGCCAGATTATCCAGTTAGAGATGCGCTATGCTGCATAAGCAAGATAAAATCTCAGTCAGAGCCTTAAAGGAGCTAGAGACACCTAGAGAAAACCCCTTAATATGAACAAGAAGTGCTATGCAGGTGGAAGGAAGGTGTCTGGATATGAACATCGCTCAGATCCAAAAGCAGTCTGTGTTCACATAGCACTGTACCCATTTCACAACCCTTGTTCCAGATGCACTGTTACGTGAATTCAGTCAGCGTGATTTGGGAATTGAACTGGCAAGTCCACCTGACTTGGGTGCATCTCCACCAGCTCGGGAATCTCACTACTGTGCTCCATTCCCAGGTATGGACATCCCTTCTGACATCTCCCCTCCACAGGGATGGACAGGGAGAGGTCAGACAAGGACCTCTGCCAGCACCACAGGAGTGGAGGTTGCATTAAGGACACTGAATTGTGGAGTGGGAAAGGAAGCTCTTGATAGTTTTTTAGCACACAGGCCTAGGCTCCCACTAAGTGACAAAAGCTAGAGTGGATGTCTTATGCTCTACAAGCAGTCCCTTTCTTCTCTTGCCCATGTGTAGCTTCAAAGCAGTGGAAAAAGAAGTCCATCATTTAGAGGGAGATATTCTTACAAAAGAGCTCTTGAGCTGCTGGAGACTTTTACTGTAAATTGAGTGCCTCCAGGAGTCCTGAGGCATACAACTTCTAGAGATTAGAAAATGGAGCTGTAAAATGGAATGTAGATAAACACGAGTAGCGCCTCGCCTTCCTTGTGGCTGCTTTCTGTCTGCCATGGCCAACCTGCCAGAACAGATCGGTGACCCATGAAGATCAATAAAAGATCACACAATAACAGTACACAGGCTCACAGCTCAGCATCCCAACAAACTGCTTGTTTGGTCATTGTCATCTAGATCTTAATAATGTGAATTTTCTGGTTGAAGGCATGAAATCTGCCTTGCAAGTACATATAGGGGCTATTGATTTCACTAACTCAAAGCAGTGAAATTAGGCGTTTAAGATACAGCCTACTTGCAAAAAGTGTACTGCCTAGTGCTTGGAAGGGAGGTGACTCAAGAGGACCTATTTCTCTTCACTGGCTTTGAAGGGAGTCCAGAGAGATAAGTTTCCAGGTGTCTAAACTTCAGTAGTCTGACCACTTGCCCACAAATCTTCTCCAAGAACCTCTGCTACGTGGGAATGAGGGAGATCTCCTGAAGCACAGCCACAGTCCTCCAGCACCATGTCTCCAGTGCTGTGCAGGGCAGCAAACAGCCAGCCCACGTCCAAGGGCCTTACTGCAACAGCCATAGTGACACCACACCCCCTGTCCCCTAGGCAGGACACTCAAAATCAGGGGAGCTCCTTTCTCTGTAAAGGCTTTTTGCCATCCTACTATGCAGAGGAGTGAGGGCTGGTCCTAGTACATTTCTTAACTGCATGGAAAAAGGAAAGGAAGTCAAGTTGTAAGTGAGGAGCAGCCCTAAAATTAGCTTAAAAAAACCCAATGTGATGAATAACACAGAAAAGCTTCCTCTTACAACCAGATCTGTACAAATAGTGAGAAAAGCAAATAGCAATGTCTCTCTGTTGCTAAATAAATTACTACATAAATAATCTGCTGCTGAGGATGCTGTTGAAATTAGAGCTTGCACTTGACAAATAAAGAGATCAGATTATCAGCAGGACTCATAGGCTTTTAGATTTACTAACATCTGCAAAATAGCAAACTTACAAACACATGCAAAATAGCAAACACCCTTACAGCACTTCGTCTCTTAATAGCACTGTGTAAATATCACCTAGCCATATACCTCAACAAACCCCTGTATCTTCTCAATGCCCCAGCAAGACCTAGCTTTAACCAGACACCTGCTCTGTGGGAAGATTGGCTTCCCTATCTGTCCAGCCTCCCCTACAAGGTGGCCAGATACAGCTGTGGTCTTCTACCACTCACACTAGAAGAGAAACCTACAGCAGATAAATCATTATATAGTTATTGGACTGTAAGCCACTGCTATTTTTTTGTTGGCTTGTGAAATGATCCAGAGCCCACACTCAGCTCCCTGAGCCATCTAATACCCTTTCCACAGCTCTTGCAAAATTAGTCACAAGCTATACCATAAGCTTCCACCATTATCACCCATTAAAATTCTTCCTTACTTACAGAATGTTTAAAAATATGTTATTATATCATGGCTGATATAATCATGGCTGACAATGTGGGTGGGGAGGAGAAGAAGGCTTTTTTGGTCCATTTACTTCTTCCAGTGCCCAGAAGCTTTGCCAAAAATGCAAGAAAGGAAGCAATCACTCAAACAATCCAATAAACATTTTCTTCATGCGGGTGATCTCACGATACAGCAACCACAGAAACTATAATAGTTAGTAAAAGAAACTTTTCTACCCCAGATAAATGATCTTATCCCACACGAAATGTTTGTCTAGCAGAAATAGGCAGTACGCTAAGACAGTTACATTAACTGCAGTTTATTGGTTAGTATTATAAAGTTCCTGCAAGAATGAGGAATTTGGAGGCATCTGTCTACACAGGGGAATACTATCATAAGCCTGGACACAGTTTCCATACCACCCACGTGTAGGCTTCTTCTCTAGCAATGAAGAGACGCCATGCAGTGTGAATCACCCTGAGGGTGCCTGTCTTTCTCCATTGACTAAGGCAGGCAGATGACAAAGTCAGCTAAGCTCCTCACCTAACAGTACTCAGAAGAGTGCCTAAAATTAAGCAAAATTCATTCTGCCCAATACCTGTTTGGTATGGTCACTGTTCCCTGGAATACAAAATGGAGCTGCACACAGGTCTTCACTCAATGAGCTTGCTCCCTGCTTTCATGTGTAGACAATCCCTGTTCTTCTCTTTCAAATCTTCTTTCAGACAAATAACTTCCTTTAAGCTTTTATCCAATTGTAGACTTTTCCTCTGTCCTTGTATGCCAGGCTGGTGACTAATGCATCTGGCTTTTTTTACCTATAACACTACTAAGTTCTCTGTACAAATATCTGTTTCTCTCATACATTCAGCACAGACTTCTGAAGAGTGAGAGTGGAAGGAGAAGATGACATAGCCCTTGTTTTTAGCAGTACAGGTATAACTGCGCTCCTGCATTATGGCAGATATTCTCCAAAATTCAACTGACTGTCTGAGACAATAGGCAGATGCTGGAACTCATAGTAAGAGGTATTTTTGCTGTGGTTTCCTGAGAGCGCCAGGAAAAAAGTGCATTTTTGAGGAAGATGAACAAATAGGGTAGGGACCTTGAAGATGAGCTAAAGGAGGTCAAGCTGTGGCAGTCAAAAAAAAGATACTTCTAAAGAAGTAATCCCCTCAGGGATATGAGCCAAAAGAAAGGGCAGAAGATGGCAATTTATACGAAAATTGAAGGAAAATAAAGGAATGGTGTAATCTTGGATGGGATAAAAGGATCTTCTGCTTTCCTATTAATCACTCCATCCCTTTCTTACACGCTTGAGAGCTTCCTTATCCTCTGAAACCGACATTTGAATTAATGGCTCATATTCAGAGCAATAACAGAGATGTAGGTTTTGAAGAGTGCTGAGCATCTGCATTGCCCATGGACAGGAAGCTCTGAAAATCTTGTCAGTTTTATGTGGGAATCTAAACACAGATGTAGGTACCTAACTTTAAATGGACAGGCTTGAAAGTGATTGTTTAAATGTAGGATGAGATTTTATTTGATAAAACCCAGGTGAATAAGCTTGGCCTCTGAATCATTACTCCATGCACAGAGCTCATGGTGAGCAGTTATGGGAGCAACTTCTGGGCAAGCAGAAGTAACTTGTAAAACTTGTTTCACATTCTTTGAGGAAAGGCAAGTGCTTAAAATCATGTATTTCGCTTCTTCCTTTGACAGACTTGGAATAAAATTTTTACAAGTTTTTAGACCTTTATTTTCTCTTAAGTTTTTCTTAAGGGTTTTTGTGGTTCTTATAGCTACAGCAGTATCGTGGAAAATAGCTGAAAAGGAACTATTTATGAGATCAGTCCTGCAAATACAGAATACTGTCCATAGTGCATATTCCAAAAATACTGTGTAGATCTGTAACATACTATGCAGTAATAGGCCATAGTAAATAATCCCAAAATGCCAACATGCACACACACATAGAAGGATATAAAGGATGTATATAGGCAAAATGAAATTTAACATTTTTACATAGTAGTGCCATTTGCTGAACAGATAAAAATAAGGAATAGTGTTACCTTAGAGTTAAGATTAATAGTGCATTTTCAGACAATGAACATAACTGCTTCATTGGTTTCATGAATTTCTACTTTGCCCAGAATCCGTATCTAAACCATTTCATGAAAGTCATACACCATTTCTTTGAGCATAAACAACATTCTTCACCCACAGACAAGAACATGCTGATCAGCTTCCCTGAATAGCTAGTTAAAGGAGAGGTGATGAATTTATTCCCCATTCTCTGTGGAGTGGCATTTTTTTACACGCTGACGTGCTGTGATGAGCACTTTATGATGCATAGCTGACTGGCTCTAATACCACTTGATCCTTTATAAATTAAGAGGCAAGAGGCTGCAGCCTATCGTGTAACTCCATTACTGGGATTTGGATTAAGAGTGTCTTGCACATGTTATTGTCTTTCTTTTAGCTGTTACACGTTAGGTGCCTCAAGAATAGCCTTTGGAAACCTTTTTCTCAAATCATCCTTTTATCGCCCATCTGGACTCTCTGAAAGGATCTATTTGGCAGTGAGCTGCATGGGCCCAAGTTTGGGGGAAAATCCAGCAATCAACAGAGAAAAAGAGTAAGTTCAGAAAGAAATGTTTCCATCTCATTTCCATCTGCATTGCAAAACCTGATCCTGGCTACTAGAGTAAATGCTTTTATTTGCATAATTATTTCTAGGGTAATCCTAAAAGATTTTACCTGTTATACTATGGCAGTGACTGTTTTCCCAAGAGATCTGTTATAGTAGGTATAACAGCGGGTACAATAGCAGTTAGGCCTTTTCCTTTCATCTTTCAGAGTTGGTGGGTTTTTAAAGTTTAAAGACAACTTGCTTGCTCCTGCATTCTCCTGGGATATGGGGCTTCCTACTGCAGCGCAACCCTCCCTCCCCGAGCACACAGTCCCTGTACACCCAGTAGATGGGCCACGTGGAATTTTATGGGAAGGAGTAAAATTAACGGGCAGGAGGGAAATGAGAGTTTAGATTCCCTCCTCCCCTCTGCCACAACAGAGAAGCCAGACTGATGCCACTATCCCAGGGGAACAAGGCAGAGGGCCAGTGGGACTAGGTAGGGCTGTGCAGGGCCAGGCCAAATCCTGTAGCATGATGGAGAGAAGGTACATTTCAATCTTGTTGTCATGAACAGGACCTTCTTCCTGAAAGGCAGAATGTTTAAATCCAGCTGGGTTTCTTTGCACTTGCGGGCAGCTGGGCTTTGGTTTGTGCATCAAAAAGCTCAGAGCTAAGAGGTGCAATTAGCAGCTTTGATAGTTGGACACTGTATTCCGACATCTCTGCCATGGTGATTGATGTTGTTACCTTTATTCAAACCTTTCCCCCCATCAAATCAAACCAGTATATTCAGAGATGCTGTGACCACCCAGCTGCGTACACGATGATACCCATAAATCATGAGAGGCCAGCTCCAGGCAGTAGCACTGCCAGCCACTAGTGTGGATGTCTTGGCAGATTCACCAAGAAGCTTTTGCTACATCACAAAACTCTGACTGAGGCATAGCAGAGCTGAGGACAACAACCATTAGATGCTCTGTCGTATACACAGTGCAGCTTTCCAGGGGGAATGAAATTAGTGTAACTGCTGCCAAGATAGCTTTCCTGTTTCGTGAAGATTTTTTCCCCATCACTAGCTATTTGATGCTAGAACTACTACTAGAACGTGTAGCATTCACAAAATCAGACACATATTCTCATAGTCAGACTGTTACCACAGCCAGACAGAGGTGGGTTAAGCATACTCAAGCTCTGATCCACTTTGTACACTCTTATGATCCCTGGCCTTCTTAAATAGCAAAGTCGCATGTTGAGATACATCTGGGAAGTATCATTAGAAGTTTGCCCTGTCCTTACGCTTTTCTTAAACATCTGGGTTTGGCCACTGAATGAGACAGGTGCTGGGCTAGATGGATCTTGGATATGACCTAGTATGACCATTCTTACAGTCTCTAATAAAAGAAGATTGCAGAGCAGTCAGGGATTCCAGGAGGCACCGCTGTTTGAAGGGAAGGCACTCACATGCTCCAGTGGTGGGCAGCCATCCAAAACACTAAGGTAGATGGATGGCAATAAACTCCTGAGATAAGCAGATAGCTCCTAAGCTGCAGAACGAATTCACAACAACAAATACTAATGGTCTTAAGCCATTTTATTAACTTCTCACAAAATGCCAGAGCCAGCTATTACATGTCTGAGCTTCTTAAACATCAAACTTATTTTCTTAAAGTTGATTTAAACAAGCCAAAAGCAGTTATGTAATTTTCAGTTAAAACTTGCAGACCACAGAAACAGCATCTGAATTTTTTTCCTAATAATCCTTTCTGGCTCATGGATTTTTGGGCCAAGTTTCTGCCCTTCGTACTTTCATATAGCCCAGTTATAGTGCTGCAACGCTTTCAGTGCTGTTTGAGAACAGCACCTGAAGTGAAATTGAATCCGGTCTGCTGTGGTCCTGTCCTTTGCCCTGGAGGAGCCATGCACTGCCAGCCATGCTGTCCTGTCCCTCTCTGTTGTCCTGCTGCTGGCATCTGTGCAAGCAGAAGGTGAGTCTCTCCAGGAAACTAATTTGGCTGAAGATGAACCACTTCTTTCTTTTGCTGGGCTGGTTTTCAGTCAGATCAGCTCCTTCAAATTCTCCAGGTAGTGTGAAGATGAGGAGGTGGACATGAATGATGAGGGACAGGATGGAAGAGCAGAATTTGCAGCCTCACTTGAGCTGAGTATCAGCTGCTGAAGGGTTCTGCTGCTAGGAAAAGTATGAGATGCCCTGGTTCTGCAGATCATTGGGTGATGCAGTTTGCAGTTTTAGTTGAGGCCTTTAATTTGATCTGAAAGTTCTCAGAAAAGGCCACCCTGGTACAAATGGATCAACCAGAAAACTGGGATGGTTTACATTCTTTCCGCAATCTGCCTGCTGTGAGAGGACATGAAAGAACTGCCTCGCCTGTATGTCGGGGCAGAGTGTTTCTCCCCCTTTTAAGTCCCAGTGATGTTCCTTCTATGGTTCCTGTACAAGACTCTGCTTCCACTCCTTGCCAGTTTTTAATACGTGCACATTTATATCAGGTATGATTTCTCTCTCGCACGTGCCTCTCCCCATGCTGATCATCAGCGATAACGCCTCTGAAACAAAAGACTCTTGACTCACAATTCACTGGCAATCATTGCCTCCTAATATTCTCAGCACAGGTAGAGGCATCCACAAGGTTGCTCCCGACATGAGAGAAGGGATATTTTAACATTTCTTCTCTCACCACGTCAGTAAAAGGAGTAGTTACAGCCTCAGTGTCATGAGGAAGGGGAAAGGAAGGCTGTACAAAGCCACTAGCCACAGGAGCTCCTACAGCAGCCAGAGCAAATGGGAGTTTAACATCTCCCTCTACACCAGTAAATCTACTCTTGTTTACAGATATCAGAAGTGGAAACAGAATCAAGTATCTTCTAGCAAAAATTATTTAAGTTTTATTTCTGTGATCTACTTCACGTGTTCACCATGGCTTAGATTATGCATAAAACAGGCATTCCAGCTGTTTGCTTGATAAATCAGTTGCTAAAACTCACAACTACTGGATGAAGAGTTTTAATAAAAACATTTAAACCTAATAGGACTATCTGATTGTCAACCTTATGATTACAAATTTACATCACAGGTAATTCAAAACTGGATTTTTAAATGTGGTAGAACAATTAGGAAATAAAATCTCCCTTGGAGATCCAACAGTGTTTTAAATGTAGCTGCTTTCCAGAGTAAAACGTTTTACTGTCACGGCAAAGGAAAAAAAACTGACTTCAGAAGAGTCCACATGTAAAAGCTGCTATAATGTTTACTGCTGCTGCCATACGGGTTTAATCCTTCCTCTTTGAACACCAGTGGGTACAGGATTGGTCCTTGAAAATAAATATTTCCTCTGCCTTGTAAAGCACACTATTTCATTAAAAACTTGGTTTAATTGGAGTTACCATGGTTACCATCATAGGAATGCTTTTGTGAATATGATCATCATTCACTGAGTATACGTGAAGGGCTCAGGATGCTCAGCAGAAGCCAGAACTTCCCCCTGACCTCACAGAAGTGACACCAAGTCTGTCTCCTGCTTTCCTGGTAAACTTTTCATACATATGGCACCACATGACACTTGCTAGCACTCCTAAAGTGACAACTGAACCATTTCCACTGTGCTTTAATGGGTGTGTGCCAATACACTCTTAACAATTCCAACAAGGGAGAAACCAAACAAACACTTGAGCATCACCTAACACCCACTCTGGCTCAAGCGTTGCCTCCACAACTCAACAAGTCCACAGAAGACAACTACATTCTCCATCCACCTGCCAGCACAGATCAGGGTAGCCTCTAGCCAAGTGGGCTAAGAGCACCTGGAAATAAGTCCAAATTTGTAGGTCTACATCCAGCCATTGAGTTCTTGAAAGCACCTCTCCAGTCCCAATGGAGCCCCAGATGGCCTTGTTTGGGTTGTGCTGGTGCACTCTCTCTTGCAGGGCACCAAAGGAGAGGTGCAGTGTAACACCAGCAGCTGGTGACCAGAAAAGGGGGAATTCACCTACAAAACCTCCACATCCCTTCACATAACTGTGGCACATAGCCCTTGTACACCAGGCTTCCCAAATTCAGGGTTGTTCAAACTGGTGCTAAGCTCTTCCAGGTTCCCTCAAACCAGTGAGGGCTGGGTCAAGGCTTGAAGCAAAGGTTCACCTCTTATACTTTATCTGGGATGCCAGTACCGATCAGTCCACTCACAGAGCCTGGGGACAGATTCATTATTGCTTGGCACAGAGCCCCTGCCCTAAAGGCCAAGCCTGGGTGCTGATCCTGGCACCTACACACAGCAAACCCACTGATTACATCCACTGAAAAGATCTGGCTGAATGGGATCACTTCCAATGCAAGGGCAACAGGAATTCCTTCAAGTCCACAACACAGAGTCACCTTGACTTTATGTCCCCTGAGAAGGGCCTTCCATTGCTCAGCTTAGTCAAGCCTCCAACTAGATGGTTGCACAGAGATGGGGTACAGCTCTGCTTTCCTTTGTACTCCCATTGAGTTCTGGGCTTCAGGATGATACAGAAAGGGACTCCAAACACTCAAGTTTTTATAGCTGTTGTTACTGAGTGCTAGAAGTTTTCAATAAAAAATTTAATATACTAGAATTCAAGTAAAAAGAGCAATTTGCTTATAAAATACATATTTGCTGCACTGTACCATGAACTTTTGTAGGAGTGTGCATGCTAGGGCTTTCAAATGAAACTTAAAAGAGTGGGACCTGGGAACTGAACTCCCTAAAACTCCACTGAAAACCCTTGCCTCAGTGCTTTGAAGAAACAGCGTTTTATTGCATCGTTGTATTTTCCCTCAGAATTGTAGAATTTTAGGAGGTTGGGTGTCTGGCTTGAGACCTACCACAAATGAAACTGACCTCATCATAACCCTTAAAAAAACCCAACAACCCAACAGTCTATGTGAGAAACTGCCACAAATATTTTGGCAACATTTACCAGTCTGAAAGTCAGCCTTTTAGGGCTGACCTAGCATGAAGACTGAACCGCATGCCAAGCCATAACTCCCCTCCTCCTTCCAAAACTGCAATTGTCTCAATTTTTTTTAATCCACAACCCAGTGTCTTAAGTCCAGTAGTGAATGTTAGTGAAGTCTTGACCTGCAGAGTGTTAATTTCCTTTGGGACCACTAAAGGAGAAAACCTTTTCTATAAACGCCAGATCCTGTAAAACAAGAAGTTAATCACTGCAACACCTAAAGTGGGATGGAAAGTGCCAGGAATGGAATCCAGAACCCCCTATTAGGGGTGATATTCTGCCTCCAGAGTCAGGTAGCAGAGGATAGAGACAGCGTGATTATAGCACATTTTGAAAAGCTTTAGTTGGGAATGAAAAATCCCATCCTTTAGTGTCTTTGTCTTGTCTTCGTCTACAGTCCTGAATGCTCTGTTAAGCTAGGTCCATGTTCCATCTCTCAAAAACTAGCAGGACTCTTTAATTTATAATACAATGCCAGAAGGAACTGCAGTGGCATCTGTCCACTTTTCTTTTGGAATTGCACAGAAAAAGGGAGAGATCCAAAGTGCTGCATGAAAGGAACTGAGTACTTTTTTTCCCCAGCAGTCAGTGCAACCTTACCATCAGAATGTCAGTTTCATGAAAAGGGACACATTTTTCTCTTCTCTCCCTACCCTACGGCGAAGCTCTGCTGCTGTATAGAAAGAAATATAGGGGAGAGGCCAGAAATATCCTATAAGTGATACCAAAATCGGTAGGACATTCACATGGGGCAATGACCAAAACAGACACTTCTTTTTGCTCACTCCTCTTTGGGCTGGAGATCCAGCCTCCCACTCTTCTGCTTACGCTCCATTCTCACAGCTGGTGCAGGAAAGATGATAGCCCAGCAGGCAGGACTCAGGGAGCAGAAAAGAGATTGAAATTTGAATCCAGGCATAGATTCATGAGGGAAATGGATGCTTTTGCTTCCTCTTCCGTTTTAGCACACATATGATCTGATGCAGTTCATCTTTCAGCTTTCCACTCTGCCTTTCTTCAGCCTAAGGCTGCAGCTATCACTGTCCTGCACCATGTTCTCAGTTACTAGGACTATTACGTGAGGGACGAGGAGGAGGTTCTGCTGCCCACATTTCCTTCTGTAAGGACAGAGTTATAGCAGCTGGAGGCTGCACTCAGGTGATGCTTAACCTTGCCGATACGAGCTAAGATGGTTAACCTAGTACAATCTGGACATACAGCGGAAGGCACATTTAAAGTTTCCTTTGGAAAGCAGACACCTCCTAATTAGCCATTGGGTAGGACTTCTCAGGCTAACAGATTTGAAGACAGTCATAAAAATTCACTTTACATCCTCTTTTAAGTACCTTAAGTCCTATTTTAGATTTGGCCCTAAGCAACTAGAAGCAAGAGAACTTTCTGCAGAACTAGCATTAACTTCATGTCCTCGGTGTTAGTTTGGTTTTGACAATAGAGCGGTTTACTTGTTTGGCTTCTTTGAAGATGTCTCCTGACACTTTTGTGTCTAACAGTCTTTTTTTGACCACTGCTATTAAATGTTATTTAATGAAAGGCTTGAAATTTGGGGAAATTAAACCTAAGAATATTTTCACTCTATCCTTATCTTTAAACCAGTATCACAGCCTCATAAGTAAAAGAAAGTAATTAAAACTTAACTTCTCTTTTCAACAAACCCTACAGAGGAGCTAATGTGAAGCACAGGTAACAGAAAACCTAAGTAAAGGCTAGGACTTAACACCTCGTTCATTAAAATCTCTGAAATGCTTGGAATTTAATGCAGAGAAGTCTCCTTTTCACCATAATTATGTGAAAGACCAGAATAAAACAGAGTTAAATGAGGCAAAAGTATAAAAAAGAGAGCCTAGAGTTTGTGGTAGCTTTACTTACTATCTTAATTATATATTTCCTTCGAATGTTTCTTTTTTCCCTCCCTGGGACAGATGGAATAAATTAATCTTAAATGCAGCATAAAATCTATTCCAGATCCGCTCATATGCCAGTGCTTAAACATAACTAACTAGAATAATAAAAGTCAGAGATGGAGAAGATCTATTAGCTGACCACCTAAAATTTTACATACAGAAACGGATCAATTTAACTAAACCTATTTCTAAATACTTAAGGAGGTTTGGTTACATCTTAAATCAGCTCAACGGTGGCTAGAGTCAATTTATTTCACTTTGAAATCACACTTAGAAGCAAATGGAAGTGACCTGCTTTTAAGCACAGTTGCAGCAACACAATAAATGCATGCGTGTTGACTAAGAATCAGAGAGACAGCAAGGTCTGTCCAGTTCTGGTAACACAGACAAATGATACCTCCTTTGGGGGGCTCAGGGTCCCCCACTGCCATTACAGTTGACAGAGAAGAAATATTTACCTGTTCCCAAAACAGAGGCCCAAGCTGGGAATCAAGATATACTGAATTGATGTCTCAGTTTTGCCTTTCTCTGGCCTTGGATGAATCTCTTCACATCACATTATCTTAATGTGATTAACACGTTAATGCCTCTTACCCAAATATGATAATTCAAATACGAGCAAGCTGAGAATAAGCTCATGCTGCTGTTACTTTCAGGCACAGCGTTTTGGTCCCAGTCCTAAAAGACTTCATATGCATTTAATGGTGTGAGTAAATCGGTTTAGATGGCAGTTGACCAGGTGCGGAGGACGGAAGAGTTTGTTTCTGTATATTCTGAACTACTAGGTAGGTGCCTGTACAGGACTGTTCTGTGTGAGCGCTTCCTATAGCATTTTGTCCAAACTAGCTTTTATCAACTTGCTGGGGGAAAGACGGAAGGGGGATTGTGATTAAAGGGGCTTATTCCATACCTAAAGCCTTATATTTATGGTAATGTTTATGTGAAATCCTCCACATAAACTGAAAGATCATTTATACTGATTTCAAAATGACACTCATGAAAACCTGGCCAGATACTCAAAAGAGATTAAATACCAACTTTCCTATAGAATGATTTTTCTCAAATTCTTGATGAATAGTAGAGGCTGAAAGTTTCCTCTAAAGATCACTGGAGACACACGATGGACTGACCTCCTGTGACGCCGAGAGGCCGCAAGACTGCAGACGAGCCCAGCACCTCTCCACGGCAGAGCAGTGGGAATAACACCAGTTTCGTAATAAGCATTTCTGGTTTTGGTGCCTGCTCGTTGTTCCTACAATACGCTAACAACACCTTGGCAGCTCTTCCCAAGGTGTTCTTTGATTTTAGAAGCATCCTACGCACATCCAGATTACTTTAGAGAACCAGGGCCATACACTATTAGAGGCAGCACTGCTATGAACTACACCTGGTGTGAGCCCGTTAAACAGTGTTAGATGTTACTATTAATTTGTACTACTGTATGCCTGTATACAGTTTAATGTACCACTGACAAGCATGAATGTATCTTGAAATGAAGGACGTCAATGCCATACAATGTAGACATAGCTAAAACAGTATGGGTGGCAAACTAAAACAGTTTAGCCATCTCATGCCAATGTGCAGTATATTTTTACATTATGGTCCATTTTATGTCTCAAATATTGAGATTTTCACTATTTTTCTTCTTTCTTGTAAGGCACAAACAATAAAAAGTAGAAGAAAATAATTATTTTTAAAAAAAAAACTTTTTTTTTTTTCCTTCTGATCACTTTCTGCAAGCGGCCATCTCCTGCAGCTAATAGTGATTTGGTAGTTGGAGAATTTTGAAGAGAAAATTTCAATTCATCAAACCTGGTATTTTCCACAAGACATTAATGGAAAGGGTTTCCCAGTTCTGGGGTAGATTTATTTTTTTTAATTGTCCCACAATATCTAGACTGCGGGGAACACAGAGCACCACCTCCCAGTTCTGTGCTTGAACCTGATCCAGAAGAGACACGAGCGCTGCTCTCCCAGCTTGGAAACACAAGCTAACAAATCAGTTCTGTCCCCTTCTCTTGTCGTCTGCTACAGCCCGAACGACCAAATGGATTAAAGAAAGACTAAGTTTTTTCGTCTGAGTGAGAGACTGGTTCACTCACTATTCACTATGTGGGTGAATATTTGTATTTACGTTAAGTGATGGAGAGACAGGGAGGTGTTCACCTCCAAATACAAAGCAGACGGGCACGCGTGACGTGGACAGAACACAGGAGCTCACCCACAACTTTTCACTGCACTCGCGTGTTATTGACTACGACTGCCCCGCTAGCGGTGGGCTCTCCTGCATCAGCGTTTCTTCACAGGCCGCCTTCACAACGCTCCTTTTGCATCGCGGCGTTCTTTGCCATCCTTACAGGAATTCTCATGGGGTTGGAAACCCATCCCCTGCCCGCTTCTGTGTGCGATTTCAAAACGGTCATAGCCGGTGTAACGAGCAAGTGCCAGGCAGCGCGAAGGGCGACGGGAGAAAGCTCAGCCCAGCGAAAGACCTCGAATGAAAGGCGGTAAGGGCAGATACTCCAAAAACACACGGGTAGCCAGGACGTCCATCCAACAGGCCCTCATAGCTTTCACCGGGCATGGGGCGCCGCACCTCTCAGCCCTTCTTCCCCCTGAAAAAACAAACCGTGATACAACGAAGGTGCTGAGGTAGTTCCTGAAAGACGGCCACCTCAGCGCGGCGGGGCCTGTCGACAAGCGTGGGCGAAAGGTTTTCTCTGCGGGATGGAGGTGGACTTTCGGGCAGCCG
>VZTL01005024.1:3119-13286 GCA_013400535.1 Scopus umbretta
ATCACTACAGCTTTCAAATAATCTCATTTTTAAAGAGGGACCTTTTATAAAGCACCACTCAACATTTCAAAAACATAACAGTGCCATGAATATATTTCCTGTAGTGCACTAAAAGGTAAGACGATATTTTAAAGTCAAGCTCATTTAAAGTCAAACTTAAGCACACAGCACACATTGATCTCTGAGGAATTCCAACATACATGCTGCCTCTGACTTCAGTACATTTATTGGTGTACTAGAGTAACAGCAGATAGCTGACACGGAAAGATTTCCCTTTCCCTATGCAATAGTTAAAAAAATGATTACTTAAGAAAACAACAATGCCTTACATTCTGCTCAGACAACGAACACACGAGCTGTGGAAGAATGTCTCCCTTCACGATCGCCTCTGCCAGGTCATCATTATAATTGGCAAGTCTCCCAAGAGCCAAAGCAGCAGTCTGTTGAATGCTTGGGACGACATCCAGCAAAAGAGGTCTCAGCAAAGACATTACACCTGAGTTACACCAGGAAGAGAAAAGCCCATTTGGTAAGCAGAAATTTTTTCTAAACATTTGCCTTTATTCATAGAAACCTATTAAATTACTCTTCCAGGTAATAAGAACTTGTAGGAAATCCAGGTGTTCCACTGAAATGAAGTTGGCACTTGGATGGCACTGCTGATGCAGAGCAATGTTTCTGATCATTTTTCATAGGTACAAAACACTTCTGAAATACAAAAAAAAAAGCCACATGCAGAAATAAGCTATATTTAAACATCTATAAAATTCATGTGTTAAAGTATACACAAGAAAATAAGTATATTCAAACATGCATAAAATACGTGTGTTAAAGTATGCACAGGAAACTCCATCTGGAGGTCCTGGTGAGCTGACATTGGCGTGTCACTCATTCAGCATGCCAGCAGAACCTCTACATTGAATTGCACCAAATTACATTTCATCTGTTTTAAGCAATGACTGATTTGGGGACCAATATCCATAATATATTACACTCCAGATAGAACAGTTCAAGATTTTCTTATCATGTTATTATTTATGATGTGTTTTCACTGACGAGTCCACAGTGTACCAGCTAAACATAAAAGAATATGAAAGTCCCCTCTCTAAGGTGGTGTTACAATGCATACTTGAAATTATAGGTGAGGTAAGCAGCCGTGACCTGAACCATTAGCAGTTACGGTCTAAGAATCCTTACATGGGTAAACATCTGGCTAAAAATAGGAAGCGGGAGGAGTAAACTGCCCATTCTTGTAATAGGAGGGAGGAGGTCACAGTGCAGTTCTTCAGGCCTCCATGCTGGGACATGTGCCATTCAGTACTCCTCTATGATCTGGAACAGCATGAACAGTGAGGTGAGACACTGCTGGTGGCTCAAAGTTATTTAGGGTAGTACCAGTGAGGGAAACTGTACGGAACTAGAGACTGAGTGACTGGATAACAAAATGGCAAGCAAAATGGAAGACGTACAGGCAAGCCAACTCCAACATTGTGTATGCAGTGATGGACACCAAACAGATCACCACGCAGGAGAAAGATCTCTAGGTTAGAACAGACAGTTCCATGGAGATACCAGCTCATTGCTCAGTAGCAGAGAAGAAACTTTACCCACAGAAGTATACAGAGCGCTCAGGATTATTTGGAAAGGAATAGAGGCCAAAGCAGAGACCATCACTATGCTACTGTATAAATCCATCCTACATTTAACACCATCCCCTAGAATAGAACTGGAAAAGGTTCAGTGAAAGACAACAAGGATGATCAAAGATGACCACTCTGTACATCGAAGCTCTTCCTAAGTTACACTAAGACTCTTCAATAGGGATATAAATGAGATCCACGTGGTTACATTGAAAAAAAAAATTATTTGTAAGGTGTGTCAAGGGAAAATTACTTGTATTGCAATTCTTTGAATGTGCTGTCCCTGTACCAGCTAGCTGCATGAATTAATACTTCTGAGTTTTATACCTCAGCCAGAAAGCAATGCTCTCTGAAGATGCAGAAGTGCTACAACAGAGTAACAAGCACTCAGAAATCTCCATATCAGCTGTCTCAATTCTTTCCACTACATTTTTTTGCTAGCAAAGGTTTAGCTGGGTGACTATAGAAGAAAGCAAGACTTCCCTTCTCAAGGGCTCCTGTGGTTATAAGCACTGAACAAAGGCTTTTTGGTGCAATAGTTCCACAACAGTGGGATCACTGACTAATGGCAGATAACACCCAGGTGTTGAACAGGCACACCATGACAAGGAAGAGCTGAGGATCTTGGAGCAAGGAATAGTCCAAAGGGATAAAGGCTATAACAAGTTATACCCGTAGAGTACTTCTATATAGAAGGGGACTCTGAAAAGAAAAAAAAGTTAAGCAGCAGTGTAATTCTCACAGAGAACATTTATTTTAAATTAAAACCAAATTGCTCCCAGCAAGAAGAAAATAGCCTAATAACCTATACGTGGTTCTGAAAGGGGGAAGGTGGGGTGTAAAACTAACCATGGAGGCCATGCTGAGCACTAATGAATTTGTTCTGGGGAGGTCAATACTCCAGACAGAAGCTGCACTGCCATGAGAGGTGCGGCCTCCCAAGATGTTCACAAATCAAAATAACACAGGTCTCAGGGGGGCACGCAGTAAAAGGAGAAAAGCTAAATGAAATTGTGATGTCTAATAGCACTACAGAAGCACAAAAAATGGCTTTGCAACATACATTAATTGAACATGTATATGTAGAACCTATGGAAATAGGTCTGCAGTATAGCTGGGTCTGCTCACACTTCTGTCAAAGTCACTGGGAGCTGAGAGAGACCTCCCATGTACCAGCAGACAAAAGCTAGATCCTCCAGTATTGTAAGATCAATGTGAATTCATTTAGCACTTTGCAGAAATCACTACTTCTGAATGTGGTCATCATATTGACACCTCCTCACAAACTCTCCCAAATAGCAGGTATGGTCTCATTAGCAAGTTATGCTTCATATCAAAATGCACTAAGGACCTCATATGACAAATTAAAAGTAAAAACAAATAAGCATGTGAGTTGGGGCCAATGCCATATATGATCTATAGTGAGCTATCTTCTAGCAAGTCACCTGTACCCTCTATGGGAGAGCATTTTCTTGTCCTTCCCTCTAACATCAGTTGCATGGTCAAACAGCTGCTAAAATTCCTAAGGGGACCTCATGCTGTTCTGACTCTTTACACTGAAGGTATTTCAGCAAAGCAAGAACAGTTAGAAGCAGTACACTTGTATTTAGTGTACAGTTATTACGTTTGAGCCCTTAAGTTGAGATAATACAAAAACAAGATTATTAAACAAAGAGAAACAAGAAAAAGAAAAAATATTTTTTTTAAAAAAGTTTTATTGATATAAAAGATACTGTTAGAAGTGGTTGGGGGAAAAAAATTGAATGTCTCTGTGTGAGTGCCCTGACCCTAGAAAAGCCAAAAGTCTGATGGGTGGGACATTCAAGCAGGACATGGCAGACAGTTCAATTCTGGTGATGGCCTCAAAATCCGGCAAAATTTAAACAGACTAAAATCACTTTATCCAGGAGGAATGCATGAGCTAGATCCAGACCACAAGACATGTTTCTGTCCTGCATGACATACCTAGACACCACAAAATGTAAAACCACATCTAAGAAAGTTTACCTATGCATATGCTTTGAGTTGTCCCAAATATGAGATATCATTTGTGTTTTTAAGATTAGCTGATACAGATTTCACTTTTAGAATAGGCTAACAAGCCTCGAGCCTGAAAATGCTTCCAAGCAGCATGCCTCCCCATGACCAATACCATTCATTTCATTGTAGTATAAACCATGTAAAGCTTGGTGATGACAGTTAAGTGTCAGCACAAAACGTTCTACTGCAAATTATTTTAGCTGGTGAAACTGAAGGTGAGGAAAGAGATGAAAAGTGAGATGAGAGTTACTGTTTGAAGAAAAGACAAAAGATGCTAAAACAGGGTTGAAAAAACAGTGAACGGATGGAAAAAGTTTAGAAATAATAGCAACTGTGCTGATCCTCAAGGAAAATATATTTTCCCAAAGTGATGTCTGCATGTGAGAAAAGACAGTGAACAAATAATTATCATCACAAGAGCTCTGGTGGAACAAGAAAAAGAAAAATCAATTCCTGTTGCTGTACAAGCCTTATATTGACATCAAATTAACTGATAATTGAGAGAAGTGTATAGACCTAGATTATGCCTGTGCATTGAACGTAATTAAAAGCTTCTACCTCTACTTCCCAGCTTCTTTAAAACCAGTTTCTTTCTCTGCATCAAGATGCTATTCATCACCTCTGACTCCTCTGCAAGACCAACTGCTTGAGGAGTTTTCACTATTGTCATGATTTTTACATCTTCAGCTAAATGAATATTTCTCCCTTTACAGCACATAGAAAAAATAGACAATTAATTCTGAGAGTGTGAAAATAGCTACACAGAGATTATACAGTCTTCACCAAAACATCCAGAGGAAAACTAAGATTTCCACCTTTCCTTCTATGACTTTTGAAGATAGTGCTGAAAAGGACAGATGTGCCTGACACAGGAGGAGGCTCTCCCATCCAACGCAGCTCCTTCCCCCAGAGACAGCTGTATTTGGTGAGCTTCTCTATTTGATCTCTTAATTTCTTTCGACTATCTTGTCTAGAGCAAAGTCTACCCCTCTTCTCCAAAGAGGTCCAAGCCAGGATTCCTATCAGCATTTTGATTTACATTCAAATGTCTTTAACATTATCTTAAGGCGGGAAAATAGGTAAGAACATTCCAACAACTTCCTTTTACCTCTACCATTCACTCAAGTGAACAGGGCCATACAGAGCAGGGAGTAGGAGCATCTTGCTGCTGAAAACTTTAAGAGAACTCTTCAGTGGTCTTCTAAATAAGTCTCTTGTGACAGAAGTAAGAAATTCATTAACTCTAATTCAAAGGCAGCAACACAGAAAGTAAACTACAAAATAATGCATTTAGACCATTGGACTAGATTTGTTTTGGAAGAGTTCCCACTCGCAACTCAGAAACAGAGTAACGAAGTATTACTGCCAAATATTCTCTCTTGCATCATGGAACTTTGACTGACCTTGGGCAAGGAACGAGTCCCCTTTCTATCCTCAGTTTCCCACTCAGATTTGTTCAAAGAATGACACACTTTAAAAGCTGAATCACCCTTATACACAATTCTTAAGTGGAGCTGTTGTGCACAGGCCTGATGCACTTTCTTTTAGCAAGCAAGTGCTGGCTGCTGCCTAGCTGGAAAAAAAACCAAACAAACAAAAAAAAACCCACACACCCCAAAAACACCCAAAAAACCACCACCTCTCAGGGCAACAGCATGTTCCAAGTTTTTTCGTTCCAAGTTTTTTCATTCCAAGTTTCCGTAGACAAACAGCCACTGTTCTGGAGATAAAAATCTTTGTTTGGTCATTTTAATTTCTTGGGGAAAACCACCTGGAAGTCAGGCAGAATCCCTCTACCCTCCTCCCGCTCCCACCAAACCCTTGTCAAACTTGAATAGTCACAAGTCAGAGAAATATCACTCTACATTTCAAATTCTCTCCATTTCTGCATCTGAAGATGAACACTCCTACCCTATTCTCCTTCCGTAAAAACAAAAATTATTTCCATTTTAAAATGTAAATGTGGAAAAAAAGTCATTCTATGCTAGTGTTGTCTCTGGATACGCTCTTATCTTGAAGATGCTGTCCTCCTAATTTCTGCTTTGGATCAAATATAACATTGCCTTCTCATTTTTGTGTGCTACCTGTTACACTGAGAACATGCACTGAGCTAACATTAGCACTCAAACATTCATCATATCACCTTGATTTTTCAGGGCTCCTGATGTCTAATTCAGCTGATCTAACAAGGAAATAAAATGCAAATTTATTTCCGCCTTACCCCAGCTCCCTATCTCCAACTACCCTTTCCTAGAAGCAGCATAGCAGTGAGTTTTAAGTAGACTTAAAACAAATTTCCCAGCAGAATAGCAAAAGAGAAAACTTTCACACTCACTCGTCTTGACATGGCCTCTTCCAGAAACAATGCAGTAAGTATGTCTCAAGCACATACCCCTCAAGTGTGACTCACCCCGAGAAAGGACTCCTCACTGCAACGGTTCCATGCACAACACAACTACAATCCTTCAAATATCAAAGGGAACATAAATACAGTATGGTAACAGAGACTCTGGATAATCAAGTAGTTCATATAGCAGTTACCAGATGGTGTGGGACATAATGCAGATTCAGTTTGACAGCGGGCCTGGAGATTTCTGAAGGATCAAGGAACAATAAGTTTCTCCTCCTTAAAAGCAGATCTGGCTGATCATTTTCCAGACCCTGTTCCTGTATTAATGGAGCAGAACTAATCCTGTCCTAGGAGGACTGAGTTTCTGAAAATGCCCCTCACAGGGCTTTAGTGGCCACCACTCAATCCTTCACAAACACACCAAAACCAAGGTGGTCACAAGGAGCTGCTTCTTTTTAACAGCCACTCGCTGAGACAACACAGAAGTGCCCAACAAATTCTGGCAAATTTCTACTTGCAAATCTCCTCCAAACAGGCCAGGAGGCTGAGAAGAGGAAGAATCCTGGAGCAGAGGCTGAGAAGAGGAAGAATCCTGGAGCAGTTGAGCTTTCAGTTGACTGAGTTACAGAAAAAGCCAGTCCTCCAGCTTCAGCTACATTTAATTCCTCCTCCTCTGTCATCTCTCTGGTACTTTCCTTAATACACAGCCTCCTTCTTCCCTTCATCAGGCACCACCACATCATCAAGCCTCACAGAAAGCCACTCTCCTCACTTGACCTACTACAACTCCAGAGATAACCTTTTGCCTTTCATGCCACATGGCATATTTCTCTCCCAGTTCTCTTCCCACTAAAGCTCAGCAAAGCTTCTAACTCAAAATAAAAATAATTAAAAAAAAAAAAGTGCATCCTTCACAAAAGAGTGTGCATAAACTCAAATGTTGAAGCTGGCTACACAGAGGTACTGGAGTCTGTCCATGCATATCCACTTGCAAGGTCCAGATAAGGCGAGAACACAGATGATTTAAGGGAGCAGCTCTTCTTCCACACAACTGACTCAACAGCCATCCTCCCTACACACCCTATGCTCTCAGCATAGCACCAAGCACTGCAGTGACCTCAGCATAACACAAAGCACTGAACTATCAGAGCACATTCTTTAATATTATTTAAAATGTGGAATTGCATCCTGAAATCCCTTCCCAGAGTCTGATCCTCCTTACACAGGGCCAAGTGTCCAACTGTTGTATTTAAAATACGTACACAAGGAAGAGAAGTTGAAAAAAGCATGAGCAAAAAGACTCAATGCAATTGGATGAAGGAAATTAATTTGAACAGCCTTTTCTCAAAAATAAAGACTCCTAAAACCACTCCAAAGATTTGGAAAAACAGCTTTTAAAACCTGTTGCCAGTGGAATAGCTCTGGATCCGGGAGAGAACTACTGTTCATGACATCATCCTTTACCTGCATAAAAACTGACCGTGAAGTAGGGGAAAATCTGCCATGCCCCAAGGGTTTGTGATGGAGCCCCATTTAGATGCAGACAAGCCCTGACCCCAAGCTATAGCCTCTTGCCAACACCGATTGCATTGCAAGGAACAGATACAGGAGAAGATGCCCAGAGATAAAAGAGGAGAAGAGGACTCCATCCTGGAGTATAGCTTGTATGCTGGAGTATAAGGCCTCAAAAGTATCATGATACCAGGCAGAATGGAAAGAAGACCTGGGCTCAGGGTTGTGGGCTGATAGAGTGGGAGGACAGTTGGAAGAGATTCACTGGGAAAGGATCCTCCTTCACATTGATATTTTGGAACTTTCCTGGCACCCTGCAGACCAGCCGGCAAGCAGGTAAGGCAGAAGAACAGAAGTTGAAGTTATCTGCCCAAGATGATAAAAATACCCCAGTAGCAATGAGAAGGGAACCCAGGTGTGCAGGGTCCCAGCACACAGAGTCCCATGGCAACCCACAGGCTGCTAGACCACACAGCTTCAAGTTTCTTTTTCCATGTTCCACACTCAGCTTTCCCTATGACTTCCATAGCTGTTACACTTAAGAATGTGATCAGCCCCAAGAAAGGGGTTAAAGAGCCATCCTGTAATATCTTTAAAGACAAAGGCTAAATTGCTAGACTAAACTGTTTCTTAATCCCAATGATATCCTTAAATAACTTACAAATTAAAAGCAATGATCCCATCACCACAAGCTCTAATGCAAAATAAATAAATAAATAATTCATACTATGAGAGGATACAAAAATTAATACCCAGAAGTAATTCAAGTCTTACTCTGATACATTTACTAATGCTGACTTGTAAATGCCTCATTAAAAAAATAAATCAGAAAAACACGCTATTTCAAAGGGACTGTTTATTTACAGAGTGCTGCACATCATAAGGCAGATGAAGAAAGAAGAATTAGGCCCTCAGTGACTACCCCTCTTAGAAACATACTGGAATCAGTTCCAGATATTCTCCTAAATTTTCTAAAAGACAGAAAGCTGCCTAAATCTCAGTGCAAGAACGAGAGCTCAAGTTCATCTGCTCATTGTAATTGAAAATAGTCCATTTCTAGGATTTTGAATTTTGGAAGGACGAGGGGGTGTGGAGCTCAATAATGCATCAGTAACAAACTTCATGAGCTGTAGCTGCCAAATTAATAGATTGATTTTTTAAAAATATGTTTAAAAATGTTACTATCAAAGTAACTTCTCCCATTAGTCAGCAGCCCTCCAGAAACGAGATTTGATAAATTAACTATCTGTCATTGTTCCAAGTGTATATTTACTAAATGGAAAGGTTTAGGAGCTTTGGAAGAGAATATTTTTTCCCAAGTATCCGTTAATTAAACATTCAAATGACAAATATTGCAATTATATTCATGGTAGTATTGAATCATAAAGAACAACCTTATCAAAGCCAACCACAGAGCTGGAAAACACACAGGAATGAATTCTGACAAAGGAATTTCTCTGATCGTTCCTTGCACCAGCCAGCTAGCAGAAAGATGCTGAGCTCCCAGGCACTAACCCCCCAGGGCATTCCTGACCACGAGAAAGCCACTGCCGTGTAAATGTGTCCAAAGTCCAGGGCCAGGTTCCAGCTCCCTGGTTACAACCACTTTGGGGATCTCTGCTCAGTGCAAAAGGCAGCTCCAGAGCTTGATGAGATACAGACGCCTCAGAAGAGAGATGCCCTAGAGAAAGGTGGGTTTCCCGTTGGCCCTCTCTGACCTTTCCAGCTTGCCAGTTCCCACCAGTTTTCCATACAGGTCATACATAGGAGTCTCCACAATAATGGTGCCTTGAGGTTTCTCAACAGCCGAACCAGCGTAAGGAACTCCCACCTCTGATCCCGGTCACTTGCTCCCCTCCATGCTGCAGTCTGCCATCTCCTAATTTGCAACAATACCACTGCTAGTACCTGGTTTAATACCACAGAAGCAGGGCTTATAGTGTAGTAAAGAATTATTTTTTAAATACACTTCCATCTTTCATGATATTACCATGGTGCCCAGAGATACCTCCTCAAAGAACAAGATCTCAAACTGTTACTTATTTTCTTTGTATGGTACTAAGTATTTATCAAAAGGACTTCTAAAAATGGGACCAAACGTTTTATTCCTTAAGCACTAATCTTTCACTGCTGCCAGTCTGAATTTTGGATATTCCAGGAATATAAACCGAGGCCAGTAATACAAGAGTACACTACAGTACATTTTAAAGGCTCAATTCTGTTCAAATTCAAGTCACTGTCATCTTGCCTTCTGCTTCAGCCAGAAAAAGACTAAACCCTGACAACCTCTGAGATCCAACCGAAGAACCCTGCATGGTGCCCCTGACTCCTAAAGCTAATGGAAAATGACAGCAGGCAAGGACTTTCCGCATCTTCTTAAAACAGTGATCTCTCCAAGGGATAGCTAACTTTCTTTACCAGAACAAGAAATGAGCCCCCAGTCATTTTATATACGGATTTATACAGAGATGCACGTATAGACAGACATCTTTCTCTCTCAAATCATTGCTTCAGAGCTCACTAGATCGAGACCATAAAAGGTACACCAGTTATATGCTAGACAGCTATGTCTCAAAATATTTGCGTGCTTTAAAAAAGGACCAAATCACATCTTATTGGGGGGGG
>VZTL01005026.1:0-11551 GCA_013400535.1 Scopus umbretta
CTGAACAGGCATTAGGATAAAACCTAGCTACACACCTTCTAGAGCCCCCCCTAGACTGTAAAGAGCAAAAGCTTCGCTGGAAAGACTTTAGTACTGTCCTCCTGAACGAGGCATCTTATACAGCAATCCAGTCCTGCAAATAATGCTCAAACACACATCATCTTCACTCCCCGTGACTGCGTGGCAGATCAATGCCAACAAGCTTAAGAAGCAGGACATGGACAACTTCTCAAATCAGCAGGGCAAAATGCATCGACTGCGAAGTGCACAGATGAGCACAACTTAGGATAGAAGATGATAGTCACCTCCTTGTCAACCTCAAAATTAAAACAGTTTTGTGCCTGGAGTAGCTGGCTGTAGAACAATGACACAGTCAACATTTTTTACATAAGAGAGCATTAGAAAAAAAAACAAAAAACAACACATGAGGTCATCCAGTTCACACCATCATGGAAGGTCTTGCATAACCAACAAAGTAGAAATGGCAAGTTCAACAGTTAGGGAAGCACTGAATGGTTAAGAACACATATGATATCTATAAAGAATTTGGTAAAACCCAAAAACATAACATGTCTTTGGGCTATATTACTACTATCAGCTACACCTATGTAATGACTTAGAGAGACGTGCAATGCTTTTTTCTAGAAAGGCGGGGGGGAGGAATCTAGCCTTACTTAGATAACAACCTTTTCAAACCTAATTACTCCTAAACCAAAACTAGTCTTAGAACTGACTCCTAAAAAATAGGTAAGATGCATCCACACCTTGTAATATGTGGATAAGTAATGCAAAGCCTTGAGAAAGGAAAAAGGAAGAAAAAGAAACAGAATTCCTGAAAACATCACGACCACAATCGTCACCATAAACTATCTTCCCAGATACAGATAGGATAGGGTCCAGCTGTTTCTGGATGTGATGGATTTCTTCACAAGTCATCACTGAAATTAAAAGGCTTCGATTGTGTTTTGGCAGCTCATGCTTCTGGATTAAATATTCGATTCATATTAAACAAAGGTAAGTAAAAAGGTAGGCTGCTTTCTAATTTCAAGAGAGCAAGCATTGAGAAAGTAAGGAAACTATGAAGTGTCAACAAAATTAAAAAAAAACCCTCCTCCACCATTGATGATAACCAATCACTCCATGATTCCATGATTTCCACAGGGCTGTGGAGTAGTATTTATACATCACAGGTCTGTGACAAAGTTTCCAGATTTAATCAGACAAACAGCAGCCTTAAAAGATTTCCTAATAAGCCTCTATATGACTGGGGTGTGAGGGGAGACAAGAGAACAGCTCAGAAGAGAAAATTAAGCCTCACACATCAAACAGCACAGGGATAAAAGTAAGAAATCCAGAACAAAGCTATTTGGCAAAACAAGCAAAGAACATGGCCCACTATGCAGCAAGGACAGAGTATCAATTAATATAGCCTAGATATGGTCCAAAACAAGCAAGTATTTCGCTCTTTTTATGAAGAAAGTGAATGCTGAATCTTCAGAAAGAGGCAGGACAGTGAACTAGAGTGGATATACAGAGGTCTGTTACCACAAATTAAGTGGAAGCAAAAAAAGCTTCATTGCCAGAATGCCCAAAAAATTCAAACATGAAATTATTATTCAAGAAAAATACTGGTACTAAATATAACAAATCCATGCAGTATTTAACAAAACCGCATCAAATATTCAATAAAAGGTTATGAAAATGCTCAGGAGGAACAAAGAGTTCATTTCCAAAGACAAAACCGAAAAGCTTGACTCATTTATCAGAATGAGGACTGCAAAGAGACAACACTGTTTTTAAAAATGCTTCGTCAGGGCAAGCATGAGGGGGAAAAAGAAGAGCTAGTAAAAACAAAGTTGCACATAACGCTGGCATGGAAACAAGACAAGTAAGTGATCCACAGTAAGGTTTGAGCTAGAATTCATCGTTTCCATTCAGACCAGAAGGATTCTAGAATAGTCTCAGAAGCAGTAGTGATATATAGTGTAAGTGACAGCAAGGTGAAGATAATACAAAACAGTCACCTGTGAGGATAATACAAAACAGTCTTTCCTAGCCTTTATCACTTCAATGTTTTCTTTCACCCTAAGGTTCTTACTGCTCTTTATGGAAATGGCACTAACACTGCTATCACAAAGAGACAGCTATACCTACCTACCACAAATCTGTTAAGAACTGTTTTCCCCTGCACTCCCTCTCTCACTGCCCTCCAAAAGCAGTACTGACAGGCTCCAGTCATTACAACACAGCTACAAAAGAGGAGACACAGTAAAAGCACTGACAGACACATGCTGGAATTCACAGTTCCTACCATGAAGTGTAGTATGACCCCTGCTTCTTTTATCAAATCCTAAAATATATGTGATAATACACAAAAGCTTGGTTGTGAAAAGCAGTTCTTGTCAAGCTGCTAATTGATGCAGAAAGCAGAAGCTGCCAAGACAAAGTGTACCTCCACACAGTACAAACTGGGTTTGGATTCCTTTCCCCCCCTTCCTTAACCCCCAGTTTCTGAAGTTTCCTACACTTGCTTGTACAGCTTTCTAAAGGGCAAACCCAAAGAAAGTGCCTTTAAGTTGCTACGGTTGTCACACAGATCTTTAGGTGGAATGACCTGGAAATCACAACACTAGTATGTATCACAAATGTACTACACTGGCACATTTTACCAGCAGGACTGCCAGCACTGATGCAATAAAACAAATCTGTTTTGCTCAAGTTTAGACTTCTGTGACTTTCTTCCTGCTCACTTGATTTTCACATGCATTAGTAAGGTTCTCTTTGCTTGTTCCCTTTACCAGCACACTCCTTCCCCAAATCACATCTTGATACACACTTGTAGAGTCAAATAGCCTTATTCTTCTCTGAGGAAGGGAGGTGAAGAGGAAAGACATGTATATAACTCATAGTAAACCAGCAAATCTTTGTTTTGTTGTATTCTTCAGACAGCAATTCAGTCTAAGGGTGTTTGCATTCCACATCTGAGGAGTGACTAAGTCACTCAAAAAAAAAAAAAAAGTTAGAGGAAGTTGCACAAGAGCAATGAAATAGTTTGAGCTTCTTAAAGGAAGTATTATGATGCTGTCTTTATATCCTAGCTTACATATAAGCAAAGCAAATAGACATGTCACACTGTTTTTCAGTATGTAATGAAAAGAGTTTCCCCACAGAATGGGAAGACTTTACTTCCAGGAAGCAAGTCAAATTGGGAGGCCAAAATAGGAAGAGAGGTGAATGACGAGGAGTGGAAATGGGAACAGGATAAAATCAGAAAACAGGAAGGAAGACAGAAAAAAGGTCCTTCAAAAATTTGATGGTTTATATTTTTTCTTTTACACAAAAGATTATAGAAGTACAATATGATATCTATGAAAAAAATGGCCATTAAAAAAAAAAAACCACCAAAAACCACAACCAAACCCACACTTTATTCCTTTACAAAATAAATGTTAGGATGGTACCAAAATGTTATCCATGCATTTGGACACTTACGTATTTTACATGAGAAAATGCTGATATTTGGGGGTAAAAATACCAGAAATTTGTAAAGCCAAATTCTTTTTGCAGAAAGCAACGTAGTTAAACACTGTAAAACATTCACAACTTCTTGCACTGGACTATGACCAGTACTCACAAGAGCAAGTGAACAGACTTCCACAAAACTGTTGAAAATAATACCAAGCTTACTAGTAAAAAAAAAGAAAGTAGTGCTTCTAGGCACTAATAGCCTATGCATTTGCCTACAGTGCTTAAACTCTTACATACTTACAGTAAACCTTTTTTTCTTCTCTCTGTGTTCATCAGAGCTGGGAATGCTAACACTTGGGCAGCTTTCTTTGAGATCCATTGTATGTGTTCTTTTGACAAATTTGTTACAGGACCCTGCTTTGGGTGTTGCAATCAGAGGATATCTTCAACGGTATTGATCCAAGATATGCAGCTTTTCTTGAGAAAACGTGAATTCCATCATGTAATCTTGAAGTAAACACAAAAGGAATATTAAGTACAGGAACACTTAACTCACAGTGCTAAAACCTGTGGGACAAGAACTTTTCCTGGCAGGAAATGCACTTTACTATGCAAATATACTGCCATAAACATTCAAATTTTGCAAACTGTTTCATGCTTGTGATCCTTTGTTGTTTCACTGATATCACTCACGTTCTCTAAAGACACAAGGGCATCCAAAAAAACCAAAATAATAATAAAAAAAAAATCACTAAGTTGTGTAGACATATTGGAAACAGATTTGGGCCCACTACAGACAATACTTTGAAGGAACAAAGATAGAGCACAGAGAAATAATTAAAGGTGACGACCTGATATCAGACATCTGAGAAAAGCCACTAACATGTACATTCAGAACAGTTTCTTTCAAAAACAAAGGTTTTCAACTGCGTGAGTCTGTACCAAAGGGCATTTCAGATTTGTCAGAACATGCCGAGTGTATTTAATTATCACATCAGAGACGAAAGACGCCATGAGAAAAAAATAAGTTTTCCTGTGAATTTTGGAGAGGGACACAGGTAGCATCATGTGTCTGGTCTGAGTATTTACCTTCTCTGTCCCCTCTTCCCCTATACTTGGCATACTTTGTGTTTAGCAGAACAGTAAGGTCATCCGTTCCCTTCAGTAGAACAGTTAGCTTCCTTGCAGAGCTTGAGAAGGGCACAAGACAAGAGAGAGAGTAGAGCCATCAAAAAGGCAGAGAGCTTAGTAGTACAGAGATGCCTCTTCACTCACTGAGGGACAGTACTCTCCACACTTGCCTTGACTACAAGCCAGTTGTTTACTGGACCCCACTGCAACCAACAGGAACTTCCACGCTGCCTAAGACCAGCCAAAATTAATGCTCCATAGCTACAACCCTCTGTTCAGGCCTGCACAGCCATCTGAAGTGTTTTAGTGAATGCAGCTCAACTTTTAGAGCACTGTGTGTCTGACCAGCTTACAAACATGAGAAAACATTTTTAGAAAGAGATCTCAGTTTCTCAGAGGAAAAAGGAGCACCCAGTCCAACACTTAACTCCCTATTTTCCTAAAACAGGGAAGCATAAAAGTGAACTGTGTATTTCCTATCAAATTTCCAAAAAGGGCAAACTAATCCAATGTAATTCTGCTCTTAGGGAGACACCCATATTTATGTTGGCACAAAGGCCAAAGCCCCTGGAATCCAGCAAAAAGATTTGTTCCTGATACCCAACTAGTCTTAATCAGTTGACTCTTTTTCTTGTTCTCAAAAGCCAGATCATCTCTCTGGTTCAAATTTGTTATTATTCGTCCTGTAGCCATTTAAAATTAAGCAATTTTCAAAGATCTAGCTGGTGACTTTAAACAAAAAGGAGTGTGTGAAACCACTGTAATCACAGCTAAGTGATAGATCATCCATACTGCAACATATTTAGAGAATTACTTTTAGTTACAGCTGCATTTACCTTAATTTAATTGCTCCCTACTTCACTGATTAGGTAATTACAGGGTTGAGCAGGGTTAAGCTTCCCCCCTGCCTTTATTTGACTATTAACACAGCTCATCTAAACCAGTTACACAGACTTGAGAGTTCCAAATTGGTTTCTCTTTTCCTCTGACAAGCCACTGTTAAAAGCTTTATTACAACAAGGCACAGTTCCCATTTTCCACAGTTTTATACTGGCAGGGGGTTAAGACTGTTCTTCACCCATTGCCACGCACTAAAATTAAGACCTGTGCTCTTCTCCTTCATAAGAGGTCCATTAAAATAGTCAATAGGCACCACTTTCAGTTAAGTGTTTTTACTAAGCACTTGTATCAATCTTTAGCCACTTCAGGTCCAGCACCAGGAACTAAGCACAAGTCCCTGACTTTATCTGTCTTCCTGCTCATCACAGAAAAACAAGTAAAGCTTTAAAACGGATTAGGTGTTCCCTGACTAATACCACTCACCATCTTTCTCTTCTTGTAAACTGACATTCATTACAAAGGTTCCTAACATGCTTGCACTCATTCTCACAATATAGGCTGTGCTTCTCTCATCCCTTTCATTTTTTTTATTCTTGGTGTCATAGCTTTAAATACCAGTACAGGAACAGTACGGACTAAAAGCTGTAGTCCAAAGAATATCACTTGGAAGACTAAGCTTTATTCCAGATCTGAAGCTGAAAGATCTACATAAAACAAAAGGAGGAAGTGTCACCCAGATTAATTCAGGAAGAGTTTATTCATCTCACTAGGGAGAAAAAGAATAAATCATCTGATAAGCAGAAACTGCAATGTTCGTATTTCTTTCTTTAAGCTGCCTGGAAGATCACTGGCTGTGATTATTTTCTTTCCCCGAGGCATCCCCTCCAAGTTGTGCCTGGGTCACCAACACTAAACTGAACTGACAAACTTGGAAGAAATGCATTATCAGTTTGCCACTAAGCTCCAAAGGATCAGAGCTTTCTTTCAATTTCTATTTGCCACGAGTCTATCAGCTCTTGAGAGCTTCTTATACCTGAACTGTAGGTCTGACTGTAGAAATAGGGATAGATTTGCCTTAATCTTTGCCATGCCGTAGTCTAGGAACACAGCTATAGTTTTAGTAGCAGGTAAAACCACTAATGCTGTGGTAACTACATAAAGTAATAACAGAGCAAACAGTAAAGACATTTTCATTCACAGCTTCCCAACTGCAAGCTGCAGTGTCTTCAGGGTTGCCAGACACGAGTGAACTTAACAGACACTGTCAGCTGAGAAGTCTCTGCCCCTGGCTATAGCTTCTCCCATAACTAAGAACAAGTATCCCCTGGCCACAACTTTGATAACAGGCACAAAGGGGAAGGGACTTTAGAAAACTAGGTAGCAAAATAAATACCCATTAAATCGTACTTAAGCACTAGTGAAAGAGCATGTAGGTAAGGCAAGACAGGTTAACACTGAGACCAGTGCTGCACAGAAACAGCCAAGACTTTTAGGTTGCTACAGTATCTAGGCCTGGAACAGGGGAAGGCACAGACAAATACATTAGAGAACCAGTGTCACGCATCCTCCTGGCAACGTTTCAAGACTATCAACAGCTACCCTGTCCATTTTCTCCATGGTGGCTGTCAAAACGCAAGCAGTATTTTCACCATTTCCTGCAGGAAGCCACAACAATGTCAAATTTCAGGCCGATCCCTGCCTCTGGTGAAGTGAGAGCATGGCAATAACAAAACCCTGACACTATGAGAGCACATACAGATCTACTATGCCCACAAATGAAAAATTTTCTGAATGCCTTACAATAAAATATTTTGTGCAACTTCACAATAGCTATATGCAACAGGCAAACCTTATGTAGTTCAGTGGTACATGGCAACCTCCTTTTACTCCTTTGTACATAAGCAAGGCTCAAACTGTATCAGAAGAGGTTTCTGAAGTTTCATCTGATTGTTTTATTCTGTACCGAAACATTTTCTTTTTTAAAAGATAATGGCCTGAAGATGATATCATTGTATAACCAAGGACCCTGTTCTGGGTGCTTATGAGTCAATCTCTGCCAACAACGTTCAAAACTAGATTAGGAAGCTGCATATTCACCTGCTGGGTGAGCACTCTCCAGCTGTAGCAAAATTGCCTTAAATGCCTCTAGTGCCAGTGCACATCAGCTGTCATACCCACTCCAACTCTTTGAGTAATACAAGGAAAGCAGAGACAAGAAGTGTCAAAAAACCCCAAAGACAGTCTCTCTGCGAGAACACTTGGAAGGATCACCAAGATCCATACTCGCCTATTGGAACAGCACAGGCATTTCCCTGTACACTAACCATCCACCTAGAAAGACTTACTCTAGGACTGAGTCACCAGTAAAACCAGCTGCTGAGAATCCCACCTGAGTGTGATTGCAATTACAGAAGGAACCTGCATATGCCAAAACAGAAAGCAAGATACAGGAGACAGTCCTATTATTTGCTACAAACATTACTCTATTTCCTCTGACTTTAAAGTATCATCTTTGGCATACTTTTCATCACTTCCTCAGTCTTCTCCACAAATATCCTAACAACGACTCAACATATCACTGAACGTTACACGATCTTTGAGGAAGCCCAGGACATCAATTTTTTCTCAGCCGCTGTATGGTGAAACACAGAGTCCCACTCTCTTGTTACCAGACAAGCAGCTGACACAGGAAATGGGAGACAAGATATTCAGAATCCAATACAACAGAAAATACAGGATGAGGAGAGCCAGGGACCGTAGGAGAAGCTACACGCTTCAGCAGGAATCAAAAGCAAAACACAGATTGCTAATCCGTAAAGCCAGATGGATGGACAGAAGCTGCTGAATAACTAGGTTCTGAAGAAAACAGGCCATCCTTTATAAATACCACATAAATATGATTTTTAATACGGGAACACTGAACACCAGTGTCCACCTCTAGAAATATTACAGCTGAAGAAAAAGGAGAGTACTAAATAAAATACTCTGGCCAGTCCTTGGTTTTTATCCCCACACTCCTTTCTAACTACAATTTGAGAGGAGAATTGAGAATTCAGCCATTGGTATAAAGGAAAAAGCCTGCTCCCTCTTTACACACCCACCCACTACCTTGCATTTTGAAAAATCTTTAGTATCACCACTATGGAAAGCAAAACACTACTCTGCAGCAATGTGGGCAAAGTCCAATTCAACTGATTCTTTTTACTTATAGAAAAGGATACCAGGTAAAGTGAAAACTCAACCGAGGGAAAGAAATGAGTAACTCCTCTTTTTTCATCTCTATCAAATTTACTCTGGAAAAGTCAGGCAAATATTTACTTCCCACGATTCTACTGAACATCCCAATAACATCCCTTCTGCCTCACCTCCCAAATAAGGTCCAGTAAATTACTCTAACTGGCACGTAACAAGATTCATGGATTGGACTGGATCTGTTTGCATTCGTATTTATTACATGACAGACCACAGGTTCTTTGCTCTGGGAAGCAAACCCTGAGTCATAAAATGGGTGTAAAGAAGCAAATACTGCAAATAAAAGGCAGCTGCCTTTTAATCCTGAACACAGGTCCATAATAATTTCATCTTTATCCTGTGTCCATAGTATCAGGAAAGGTCACTATGTGCCTCAGACGGTACGACTTACACGAAGAGCAGAGCACATTTAAAAAGAAAAACAACAAAACAAAATCAACTTTGCATTACACTTGCTACCTGCACATTTCTTGGCGTGCTTCCTCAGCCTTCCTACACACCAGGTCCAATTAAAGTTAAATGTAGATGCCTAAGGACACCACAGATCAAAAGTTGTAGCAACAGCACTGTGAGCTACTTTCCAGAGGTCTTACAGACAGCTGATACCAGCCACTTGCAACGTAGTCAGTTCTACATAAGAGGGCAGTCAGGCTCCAGTAAACACAAAGCAAATAATCCCAGCCTCATTTTGCCCCTCTTGATGAAGATTAAGCAAGAGAACCCTAAATTTCAACTCCAGATACAATGCCCTTTTTTTTTTTTTTACATGACCTTCTACAGAAGTCACTACACTGTTTCGCTATATAAACACAAGAGAATTCTGATCTATTTAAGATTGATGTTATTGCTAATGCATCAAACACGGAGAAAGTTACTGGATTTTATCTACTGTAATTGGCAAAAGGGTAAAATCCATACAATGGAATATATCTGGATTTTAAAATAACGAAATATGTAACTCCAAGCTACAGCTCACAATCCAGAAAACAGACTTTTGAAGTCTGTGCTATACAGAATTCATGGCTGCCTAGAACCATAAAGCTGTTGGATAATGAAAAGGCAACAACTTAAATATCAGAATATAAAAGGCAAATAAGAGAAAGAGCCTTTAGCAACATTCAAATTGCCTGTCTAGTTCACCACTTGATTCCTCATGTAACATCAGTGCAACTACAGCTAGTATTTTATGTCCATTCTTCAAGGGCAGTTTACAGACTCCTGCAGGTAAGAACATACACTGACCTCCCACGTATTTCAGTGCTGCACGGAGAAGAAGGTGTTTCAATTCTGTAAGGATTCAGAGAACAGTTATGCATGTATAACAGAATTTGGTGCAATAATGTCAGATGTGGTGAGGCTGTAATTTACAATCAAAGGTGGACATTAAGGTTGGAAAGCAAATTCATCATCATCATGGAACCACTAGTGACTACTTTTAAAGTTGTCAAGGTAGTTAAAGCAACAGGTACTTCTCACTGACATGTAGAAGTTTCTGACCTAAACAAGCATCTCAAAACCTGCTGTATTTCTGACCTAAACGAGTACCTCAAAATATCTTTTATAGGTCAGTTTTCTAGCTTTATTAGAAATACCAGGCATGGAGACTACCTTGACAACGTTAACAGTGAACTTTCCAAAATGCTTTCCAAAAGCTAACGACATTTTTTCCTGAAATCTAAAGTATCTTAAAGCCTTCAGGAAAACACTCCTCCATACACACCTTCCTTTTTTATCATTAGCTCATATTAAAGTCATTGAGGAGACTGATGTGCAGGTGAAGACTGAAAAAAAAATAATCAGAACTGTATTTAGACACTCAGACTGAAGCAATAGTAACATCAAAAGAACCCAAAATGGAATTAACAGTAGCCTTTAAAAACACAGATTCATTCTGCACGAGTCTATAAACACACATAATATATGTTGGAGTTATTTTAAAAAAAAAAACAAAAACAAAAAAACCCAAAAACCCCAACAGCTACAAGAATACTGCAGCAAGTGATATTCACAAAAATCTTCAGTGCCAAATAACTGGAAGAACCATAACGGCGTTCAACTGACATTACTGTATCGAAACAAAATGCAGTACCAGCATGAAAACGTATCTTAAGTTTAAAGGGGAATAAGAAATGAACATTCCATACTGCAAAATTACTGCACATCTAGAAGCAGAATAGTTACACCTTTAAGAGCTGCTGGAGGAGGAGGAAAACTCACATATATATTAAAAAAAGACAAGCTGTCAAAACAGCTTGAGCCTTAATACTTCCCAACCGGCTCTTAATTAACCTCCACAAAATTAAATTCCTCAAGGGTACCTGAATCCCTGCAAAACAGCATTGCCTAAAAAGCTTTCGTTTTTCACGACAAGACCTCACTGCTACTGCCCCTCAGCTTCGCTCCGCTCTGCCAAAACACCAGCTACGCACTGGCTGCAAACCGCCCGGAGGACGAGGAGCAAACCCCGCGCAGACAGCGCCCTCGGGCACGGCCCTCGCCGAACGCCTGGCAGGGGAGCGCAGCAAGTTAAAATGGACCCGCGCCTACCCACCGCGCAAGCGAGACCCCCGGCTCCCCTGCACCTGGCGCAGCTCGGCAAGGAAACCAAGCTGCTCACCTTCACCCCGACAGCTGTTGCTCAGCTCCCCGATTTCTAGGAAGTTACAGATTTCTCGCATTCCCGGATCCGGCGGCGGCGCCGCCCGGCTGCCCCCGCCAGCGTCGCGTCGCGTCGCGTCCCGTTCCCCTCCTCCCCTCCGCCCAGTGCGGCCATCTCCTGCCCGGCGGCGTCCCGCTGCCCCGGCGCCCGCCCCCCCGGGACCCCCCGCAGGCTAACGTACACGCGGCCCCAACGGCGAGG
>VZTL01005036.1:0-17760 GCA_013400535.1 Scopus umbretta
CCTTAATTATTCTGTGATTCTATATTGTAAGAAATCATATTAATTGCTCCATAGGGAGGAATAGATAAAGATTCAAGTATTATATTTAGCAAAGGTTTGGTTTGAATAGAAACTTGTGGTATAAAACCCTGAAATCTGTGCTTGTCAGCATTATGTCTTTGTGTGACGGACCTAAGCCATCCCCTGGCAAGGGCTTGCTGGGTCTTGCCTGCGTTTCCATACCCAGAAGTACTTCACTAGTACTTACTTAGCCAGTGCCTAGCAGCCTTCTATCATGTCTTTGTTTTTTAGTGAATGTGCACTAAAAAGTGGCCTCTACTGTGCTAAAACAAAACTCCTTTAAATTCTATTGATCTGCTCTGTGCCCCATTTTGGTACCCAGCCTCTATATAACATCGAAACAGTGAGGAAGGATAGATTTTGACTGCCTGCAATACAAACTGCAAATCAGATTTCTTCCATTTAATTTATAGCAGAGCAGCATGACCCATCAGAAAGGTCATGTTGAGGATGAGCTCCAGCAGAAAACCACAGCTCATGAATAATATTCTCTCTAAGAAGAAATAGAAATTGCTGAAAATGTCTGAGAAGTAGGAGAGGCAACATCAATTTTTGTTTTGTACCTTGAAGAAATAAATTTCTTTAGAGGAGAGCAGTACACATGAAAACAAACCAGAAGTTCATCTGCCTCCGCAATTTATTAAAAAAAAAATTAAAAATTACAATGCTTTGATATAGTTATCATGCCCACCTTTTAATGCTTGTCTTACTGGATGACACATCTAGGGTGGTTTCTGACCTCCACTTTGAGGTCTGTGTTGCTATTTTAGACAGCTCAGAGTCAATATCCATTTTATGTCAGTGTAGGACAGATCAAAAACCGAGCAGCCTTGCAAACAAGTACATTGATGCCGCTTGAAACTCGACAAGGTGGGTGTTCGTCTGAATTGGCGGCGTAGAACAGCCGAGAGCCGGGAACAAAGCAAAAACTTAAAACATCTCTGTAGTGATTAAAGTGACTTTGAAATCCTAAAGTAGTCTTCCGTTAATTACAGGAGGCCACTAATTGCATTGGCCTCCAAACCTGTAATTCAGAGAGAGAAAACATTGCAGGATGTGTTCAGGGCGATACGCACTAGAATGTAGCGTTCATAACGAAGGAAGCTGAAATAGAGCGGTAATAAATATAAATATATAATAAATACAAATATGCAATAACCCTACAAACAAAGAAATACATGACATAAGGAAAGAATGACTCCGATGACCTCCTGGGCTAGCTGCAGTGTGGGTTGGATGGATGCCCTGTGAAGCCCAGGCTCTCCAGAAGGTGTGAACACAGCCTGAAACCCCAAACGCACGTGCCAAAACAATAATACCCACTCCCAAAGTATAGCAATTCCTAACAATGAAAACTGCCAGCTTTCTAAAAAATAAAAAAGCTTTGTAAGGTATAACTGAGTTACTACAGAGAAAGGATACATAAAAAATTTTAGAATATTTTTTTCACGTAATTTCCCTGCGCCGCGGTATCAGTGTGTCATTCCCTAGGAGTCACACTGCTCCTACAGACTGTTACAGCAGGCACGTTTTCAGACACAACCGTGGTCAAGTACAACACTTTGCAAAGCAGAGAGGAGAACGGTAAGGACGTACAATTCTGAAATTCAGAGGTCAGGAGAACCTCAAGTTCAATGTGATAGAGAGGTGTTTTTTTAAAAAAATTATAAAGAGTGAATGAAAAAAAACCAGCATTAATAGACTAAATCAACATTAAAAATCAATTAAAAATAAAATTTAAAGAAAGAAGTGGGGTGGGTTTTTTTGAACTTGACATTTTAAGAAGCATCCTCTGCTGTACCATGGAGGGGGCACAACAAAATTTACCCACTCTGTACTTCTCTCCAGGTTTTGTAACAGCTCAGTATTACCTAGTAGAGTTGAGCACAAAGCAAGTTAGACAAAAAATTGCTGGCTGTTTGACAGTATAAATGAATGCCCCAGCCACACATCGACTTGGGAAAAAAATTTCAATACCAGATTGCACATTGAATTGACATCCTAAATAAGTATTTAACAAATAATTACAACAGATAGCTGTTGCTGGTTTGCTCAGTAGCATACACTGTTAATAGCTGTATTATTTGCTAGATAATTGATTGTGATAACCATGCGCAGTGTGAGGAAAGCCCCAAAGCTGGGGTGGCTGAGGGCTGGTAGCGTGGCACGCTGTGAGCGATGTCATGCTCCAGAAAAATGACGGTACCTAAAGCCGAAGGGTTTCCACTGAAAAGAAAGGTAATCAAATGATGGTGGGAGAGGAGCGCGGCGTGCCCTCAACCCACGCACCACTGCTTGTCATCAGGCACCACACTTAATAACAGATAAACTTGCTGATCAGCACGTGAGGGGTGGGAGCAGGGGCGAGAAGGGCTGGCCGACGTGTGATGACATTAGATAAGTAACTACTGTTTTATCCTCAGGTGCAACGGCTGGAAGATGGTTGATAGTATTTTGTAGTGAGATCTTTCTATCACTGTGTCTGCCAAGCCGTCCCTGTCACCATCTCCAAGCTCTACCCATCCTCTGCTTCCTGATCTCTTTCCGACGAAAAAGCACTTTAGTCCAATATTATATTTAGTACAAAGATATTCAGTCTAAATATAAAGAAAAATTCTTCTATGCAGCAAGGCAATCCCTCTTTGATTGGGATTTGATTGATTATTGCTTTCCCTTAGAGAAATTCTAGTAATCGCTTTGTTAAAATAATTTGGCATGCTAATTGGTAATGTTTTCATATTTTGAAGGCACATCCCAAACCTGTGTGTCTTGCTGTCACTGCCTAGAGACTGGCCTTTCTGGCTTGGCAGCATTTCAGGGCCAGGGTATTTTGATTAAAGCAAAACAGCCTGTATCTTTTTTCCCTAGAAAAATCAGACTTTTAATTGCTCTCAAAACTAATTACTGTGCTGGGTTTATCAGTGAGGTCAGTTGACATTTTAGCTGTGGCATTGGCTCTCTGGCTTTGACATTAATGACATCTCATGAAAATGTTAATGTGTTCGTAAGAGATGATCCTGCTTATTAAATATATTTCACTGATTTGCAGAGTATGCTGTTGAAAACATGTATTCCCCCAATCAAAGATAAACGTATTTTATGTGCTTTATATGACTCTGCTGCTAATCAAAATTAATCAAGGCCAGATCATTTGATTCGATTTTTTACTCTTGCGGCTACAATTAGGCTAAAGAAGAAGCTCTAATTTTGAAGGTATTTATATTCATTTTATATATGCTTCGGGAGCATTGCTTTTTAATGTATATGGCTGGATTTTCCACTGCTTATTTTAGCAATGGATTTGATAGATGCGGCACCTAAAACTGCTAGATGAGAACTGGAAACATAGAGTCAGAGAATGGTTTGGGTTGGCAGGGACCTTAAAGACCATCCGGTTCCAGCCCCACTGCCATGCACAGAGACACCTTCCACTAGAGCAGGCTGCTCCAAGCCCCATCCAACCCAACCTTGAACACCTGCAGGGATGGGGCATGCACAGCTCCTCTGGGCGACCTGTTCCAGTGCCTCACCCCCCTCACAGTGAGGAATTTCTTCCTAATATCTAATCTCAATCTCCCCTCTTTCAGTTTAAAGCCATTGCCCCTTGTCCTATCACTACATGCCCTTGTAAAAAGCCCCTCTCCAGCTTTCTTGTAGGCCCCCTTCAGGTAATGGTAGGATGCTATAAGGTCTTCCTGGACCCTTCTCTTCTCCAGGCTGAACAACCCCAACTCTCTCAGACTGTCTTCATAGGGGAGGTACTCCAGCCCTTGGATCATCTTTGTGGCCCTCCTCTGGACCCGCTCCAACATTTCTATGTCCTTCTTATGCTGGGGGCAGCACTCCAGGTGGGGTCTCACGAGAGTGGAGTAGAGGAGGAGAATCCCCTCCCTTGACCTCCTGGCCACGCTGCTTTTGATGCAGCCCAGGATACAGTTGGCCTTCTGGGCTGCAAGCNAATCCAGCAGAGCACTCTGGTTAGCCAACATTGTCTGTACCAGCTCAGATCAGAGGGAGCAAAGATTCTAGATTTAAAGGGGATAAAATCCATTTTTAAACATACTTCTGTTACACAGTGACTAGTGATTTGCAATGTGCTTTTCAGTTCCTAGAAAATGGAGAACAACAGGTAGGAACATTGTTAATCCGGCCATGAAGCCAATGAGTTCAAGCCTTTTCTGCTTTGCTGCACACAAACCCAAGCCAAGCTTGCGGGGAGTCACGCACGGGATTAAGCGTCCCACATTGCCAGCCCAGCCCTGCGAGCCTGCAGAGCAAAGAGGTCCTAGAAGCACTCTTCTGATGCCAAACCACACCTGCAAGGAATAATTGTTGGCTGTCTACTTTGTGATTTTTTTAAAATTTTTTTTTTTTTTAAGCATTGTAGTTTTAGTACTTGTTTCCTAGTAAGGCAGCTAGAGTGTCTTGTGCTGGGTATTGCACCGGTTTGCTATTTTAAAAGCTGCCAAGAGTAGCTGTGCATGCATCCTTTCCCACATGGAGCTGCCTGGGTGGGAAACGATGGCAGCACTATACACATATGCAGTCATTGAAGCCCACTCCTTAAAAAAAATAACAAAAATCAAACAAAACCCCCGAATGTCCTGAATTACATTCCCAGTGCAGAAAATAGTCTATCTGCAGCGATGCAGCCAGTAATGTTGGTAAGTGATGCTCTGGACTGAGGCTGAAGAACATGTGCATGATACAGCTTTGAACTTAACAACAAGGTGCGTGCTCACTGAGGAGGTGATGCTGAGAGGGGCTCAGCTCGCTTCCGTGGTGGCATCGCCTCCTCCCAGAAGGAATCCAGCCCGGGTGGCTGTGCTGTGGTGAATCACAGAATCGTTAAGGTTGGAAAAGACCTCCAAGATCATCTAGTCCAACCATCAACCCAACCCCCCCATGTCCACTAAACCATGTCCTGGAGTGTCACATCCACCCGTTGGCTGGACCCCTCCAGGGATGGGGACTCCCCCCCCTCCCTGGGCAGCCTGTGCCAATGCCTCACTGCTCTTTCAGGAAAGACATTTTTCCTAATCTCCAGTCTAAACCTCCCCTGGCACAACTTGAGGCCATCTCCTCTCGTCCCATCGCTGGTTCCTTGGGAGAAGAGACCAACGCCCCCTCACTACACCCTCCTGTCAGGGGGTTGCAGAGCGATCAGGTCTCCCCTCAGCCTCCTCTTCTCCAGGCTGAACAGCCCCAGCTCCCTCAGCCGCTCCTCACAGGACCGTGAAGACCATGCCGAGGGCAGCCACTGCCTCTGTCTTTGCAGGTACCTCTGCAGCCAGCCTTTTGATTGTTCTGCTTGCACAGTAGAGCATCTCATTTTTTAAATTAAGGCATATTTAATATAAATTTAAGTAAAAGCGTACAAATGCTTTGCATAAATCACAATGAAGAATTGCACACGTGGTTATTTTGCCAAACAATTATACCTGACTTTTTTTCCCCTCAGCAAAAAAGGTGGCTATATAAAAAATATGGTTGTCCTGAAATTCGAACCCCCTGTCTATGTTGCAGAATAGTAATATTTTATATACGTTATATACTATATATACTGTACTATATACATTTTATATATAATACATTATATACTATAATACATTATATACTATATTGCACTATCTACTGCTTGCTTTCTTGCAAAAAGGTGACATGACAACGGTCAGGTGTTCACCTGTCAAAAACCCCATCTTTTTATTATTTCTTTGTTATTTAGCAGAGAACAAACTTGGGGTAAGTACAGCAATGGTGAGCACTTCTTCAGCAAAATCAGAGTTTTGCTTCCACATTAGGGTGTAACACTCGTAAGCTCTTTGACTGTAAATAATACGAAACACGCAAACAACTGGAAGAGGCTCTGAAGGCGATTAGGTGTGCGCCGCGCTGCAGCGGAGCTCAGGGCACGCAGCACAGCGCTCTGCCAGCTGTGGGCAGAAAGCGAAGACTCCTCATGGGACTCCAACAATCTAACTATAAAGGCTTTCAAAACACCGATGTCCTCCTTTCGGTTTGGATATGTCGTCAGCAAAGGCAACGCTTCTACTATCCACGTTGTTTAATATTTATCCATATTATCAGTAGATGGTTCCTCAGGAACACAGCTGCAGATCTCTTGTTTAAATATGCCGCTTTTACCACCGTATCTAACGTACATACACATTTGCAAACGATACCCATGAATTACGTACCCAAAGCCTTGCTTGTGCTCTGTTTTGTTTGCTAGCACCGTGTTTACACTGCCGCTTTTTAAGCTGTTGTAACACGGGTTGGCACAGCCCGGAGTGAATTTTGCAAATACTGGGGAAATGGAGCATTGATCTCTTCTGGGGATGCTTGCCGCTTTCCTTCTTTATTACCATTATGATTAAATGCTTTAAGAGGTCTATTTTTCCTATTACTCTGTTAACAGAAACCATAAAATCTATTTTAAATTATACTATTATCTACTTATTTTACTGTTGTCTGGAGAACAAATACTTTCATGTCACAGACTTAAATTAAAAATTTCACTGAGGCTTCCCAACCTCTGTCTGCTTTCTGTTTCCAGCCTCCTTAGTGTTCAGAGCTGGAGCCTCACATGTGTTTAACACATCTCCTCGATGTCGTTATTGCCCGGGGAGATTCATCTCCAGCATCTGTGTCATGAATCCTCAGAGATCCTGCTGGAAAAGGAAAATTTAACTGTGCACCGCTACTGTGGGGGCCCCCTTGGCAAAGCAGACCTCAAAGCTGTGCCAGCATCCTTTGGGTTCATTGCTCAGCCAACAGCAATGCCTAGATTTCTCCATACTAGCAGAATTCTCTATATTAGTAGCTTTAATCACCTCCACCTTTCTTTTACGTTGTTTTCCTCCCCGTTTTGGCACAGAGAAAGCCTAATTAAAGTTGGCTTCAAGTATGGCTGGATGGCACTGGAAATCAGGGTGGATGCTGTGGCTGCTGGCAGAGTCACGGGCACCCAGCCGTCCTCCCCTCCCTGCTCCCTGCCCGTCCCTACCTCTCTGTGCTGCCAGGGGACTGATGTCCCCTGCCCCGAAGGTCCTCTGGTGACACCAGCCTCAGCAAGAGCTGCTGCGATGCCAAGCGACACAGCAACATCCTCGCTGGGCACGTAGGAGCTTAAAAATGTTCCTCCTAGCATCTGCAAATAGGGAAGCCATGCATCATCAATTTAATCATACAGCTTTTCCGCAAATGGCCTTAACAGAAACGATATACTGCACTTCTGGCTGGAAGACCCAGCATCCAACATGGGAATAAACGAGCTCCAGCCCGCAGCGGTGGAGCAGAGGGGAGCGGGGGTCTCCCGCAGGGAAGCTGGAGCTGCTCTCCAGCTCTGCGGTGCTTTGGCGGGCACCCCTTGGCCTCCAAGTGTGAAAACGTTTCCATACGCGCCACCGTTGCAAAATGTGATTAAATCCTGTAGTTATACTTCTGATGTGGAAGAGGTTTGAGCGTGACACCTGTACCATAGCCAGGGGTGGTGGAAGGGGCTGGGCTGGGGGACTTGTTTCATCCCTTAACCTTGTCCTACCTGCCGCTTCGGAGCAAAGGGTGCCCAGTGCAACCCTCCACAGCGCACGCCAACAAACTGCAACGGGGGACCCCCGTCCCCGGGCAGGGCTGTGCCGGCGGGGGCTGCAGCCCCACGGAGCACCCAGCCTGGCACGGGAGAGCAGGACGGGAGCCCGGCAGCCGCCGGGCTGGGCTGGTGGACCTGATGGGTCCCCGCTCCCGGAGGAGGCGCTGGACGCGGTGGCTCCCGTTCGGAAACCGCTCAGCTGCAGGGGCTGCGCTTCAGGGTTTTTCGTTGGCAGCTGAAGCATAGCAAATGAAACGAGGTTATATTTAGAGCTATGAATAATTCTGCATTATGAATGAAAGAACATGTCGTGTGAGACCCACGCAGAAAGGCACTCTCTACGTGCAAGTACTTTTCTCCACTCGGGTGCTGGGTTTCCTTTGGGAACTAGGACTGTTATTCATTTTTGCATGATTCATCCATATGCAAAAAAAATCCTCTATAAAGGTAAAAACCTCTTATTCTCATACATAGATAATGAGCAAAAAAGTTATAAATACCTAATGATATTTAGATATTTCATACATTCATGGCTGAACACTTCTTAAGTCTTGCATTTTCTCCTTCCAGTCCTATCTCAATCTGTTTTCCCCGGAGTATAGGGACTGTACTTGGAAAGCATGAATGTACTTAATAAGATGTCAGATAAAAACCATTGCTCAGGATTGCTAGGGAAGGTTGTTTAATTTGTGTATCAAAACTAAAGAATTTAAAAAAGAGGTATGATGACTTAACAGTTAATTCACTCAAAAATATTTTATGTAGTAGAATTAAGTTATGGCCTGTCAGGAGAAAGATGTCGGGAAAGATTACGAAACACGTGGCTATCTAAATTCAAAGTTGTCTGTAATTCATAAATTGGCTTCCCATGATAGAAGATGCATTTCAGGATTTCTCCTAGCTGTAAAAATGTAGGAATGGCACCATAAATCAGGCCATAGATTCCCAAAGTCCAGCTTGCAGCAATCGGTTCACACAGTGATAACTTGTTCTAGAAAACACTGAATGCAGATGACGTTCCCATGTTGCCCGTGCAGACCTTGTAGCCAGCCTCTCCTGAGTCGCCACACACGGGCACCGGTGCGGCGATGACCTTTCAGCCTTGAAGGATGTTGTCTGATTTCCCTTGGGAAAAGCATAAAGCTTCAAGGAATCTCTCACCGTGCCCCCTTTTTCTGGTTTTCACCTTTCATGCTCATGGTATTTTCATGCATAGCGTAGGCAGGATGGTACCATCCCTGTCCGCACATCAGGGACCGCCACAGCTACAGCCAGCAGCATCTCCAGCCGGAGCTGCATGCCTCGGCTCGTCTCCTGCTGCGGCAGGACACTCGCAGTCACCGCTCTCGGTCTGGCCCTGCCGCACTAATTCACCAGGGTCAGCTAGAAACACTCTGAAACATCTCTCTTCTTGCCTTCTGTTTCAGATCAGCTCAATCCGGTTTCCATCTGTTAGGAGAAAACGTGCACGTGCCAAGCTCCCCGCACACCCACCTCTGCGTTGGAATAGTGCATCCTGGCTATTTTGGATACAGAAGGAAAACAGTGCAAAGAAAAAGTGTGGCTGGGTGTTGTGAAAACTGCAAGGGTGGGTAAGGTCAGCGCTGCAGCGTTAACCCTCGCAGCACCGCAGGCGTCGGACAAAGTCCAAGAGCAGACACCTGGGCGCCTGCTGCAAGCTCCTGCGAGGCCGTGAAAGGGTTACTGCCAATTAGCTAATTAGCTCAAATGCTAATTAGGAGCACATGTCCCTGTTCAAAATCAGGCCCGGGGTAGGAGCTGCTCTGGAAAGGCTGGGACAGCTGGGCTTCATTCAGGCACAGCCCTTTCTGCTGGGGCAGGGAAGAGGTAGGTGAGTGGTGTCTGCGGACGTGGGAGGTGGCAACGGGCTTTTGGGAGGGGGCCTGGGTGGTTGGAGGTGGCATCGGTTCTGCTTGGTGCGGCCTTGGAGCTGGTGGTGTGGGGGGGTGGTGGTTGATGGTGGCCCCCATGCAGCTAGCCCAGTCCTGTGGGACTTGCCTGCCCTGGCGAGTGAAGGGACAGCACTCACCTTAAGGCTGAGCAGAAGCGCAGCCACGTAAGGGCTTGTGCTCCTCAAAGGTCTATGTTTGCTTGGGTGATAATGAAGGTGCTGCAAGCTTAGATCCCTGCAAGGAGGTGACCCCCGTGGTAACAGAGTGCCATGTGCATGCAAGTCCCTTCCGCATCTAAAGCTCTGCCTTTGTGGGTTTTCTAGCTTGTTTAATGTTTGAGATCAAACCCTTTCAATGGCTTTCTGTGACTAGGAAAAAATGCTGTGTGTCTCGCTGGTGCTTGGAAGTGCTCAGGAAACCGAACCCCACGTGCAAAGTTGTGTTACAGCTAAGAGAGACTTGCGGCGCAGCTTTACATGTAGCTTGTCAAAGCTCTAGTGCTGACTTTGCAGACCTGCTTCGTGACCCTGTTAAGTGTGGTTTTTTTGTAGCAATTTGTATTGTCATGACTGTAATTGAAGCTCTGCTGCAAACTGAGTTAGCTAGTGACAAACTGAGTTAACTAGTGATGCTCTGCCATTGCAGGAGAGTTGTTGGGTTGGATGAAGAGACAAGTTGGGAGATGAGGTCTGAGCAACATGGATGGCTGGTTTCTGAGGGTGCAAGATAAGAGCAAATGACTTCTTGAGTTATGATGACATCCCTTAGCTCTAGTCCTCTGGACAGGAGGCAGGGTGGGAAATGGGTGTCCAGCCTGGTCCTGCCTGTGCCACGTCCTGCAGCATTCACGCTGCTTTAGGTCAGTATTTGCTACGAGTCTGGGCAAAGCGATGGTGGGGGGAAAGCCTGAGGGAATGGAAGGTGCGGCCAGTATAATTAATCTGCCTGTGTCAGGACAGAAAACTGAACTTCTCGGCCTTCTGAGAGTGTAGGTTTTGGGTTGTTTGTTTTTTTTTTTATTATTATTTAAAAACAAAAGGAAAGATCACAAATGTTTTTTCTTAATATGTTCAAGTAAGTATCTGGGTATGACATACCTGTGTACCTCAAGTTGCACCAGTCTTGCAAGAGCTTAAATGTACTTAGCTTCTTTTTCTTCCAAACCATGTTCAACAATCTTCTCTCCCCAGAAACTCTTAATTTTAAGGCAAGCAGGTTTAAAAGCAGGTGCAGCACAGCTGTGGGTGCCGCTTTGCTTCTGCAGCTCGAGGGACTGCCTGTGGTGCGCCAGGTCCCTTGTCTTTTTGCAAACAACTGAATTAGCACTGAGATATTTAAGCAGGATTACAAGAAGCGCTGCTTGCTTAAAAAGGCTTCGTGACGTTGAGGAAATCTGTAAGAGCTGTGTAACTGCTCCAGAGGGCAGAAATTCAGCTTTGAACCCTAAGGCTGCCTGTTCTCAGTGGTGTGTTTGGGGGTGACATGGTTGAGGGTGTGCTGCAGTTTTGGGAGCTGCAGATGGAGACCTACGGCGTAGAGCAGCTGCTGGAGGGGAGGTTATCCCGGTGCCCTTCCCACCCCATGGGCCTTGGCTGCAGGATCTGCTGTTTCATCATCTCCTGACTGGAGTCAAAGCATTCGCGTAGATGCATCTGTAAAACCCTATGGCAGCTAGGCTGGATTGTCTCCTGTTGTCTGGACCAGGAGTGTACGTGTGAAGGGTATGTTTCCAAAACCTTGAGCAGTTCCGACCTCACGTACTAGGTAAATGCGTCCGTTCATATAACTTCCCCAACCTGTATTGAAGAATTGCTTAAGCTTCGCATGTACATCTCCTAAAAAAAAAAATTTAAAAAAAAAAACTCATTATTTTGTAGCATATGGAATCATTCCAATCAAAAATAGCTTGTCTAGAATATTTGCTGAAATTTCCAGGTATAAGTGGAAAACATTATTACCAGCTTCATGTAAAGAATGAAAACACTGTTTAGGCTAGAGGAGATTCAATCTGTTGAAGTACATTTCAATCTCCATCTGATGCTAAATAGCTATCTGCATTGCAGATAAAGCTATATTTGCATGCAGACCTGGATGTTGTCATCTCTCTTTCTGCAATTGTTTTGATTTGAAGTCCCTTGTACAGACTCATTAGCTGCCTAGAATATCTTAGTCTGTAAGTATCTCTCTGGAGGCAATATTCAAGATCTCTTGAGGACCTCTGATTATTTTATACAAGTGTTTTTCCTGCTTTGATGGAGCTTACAGTCTTGGTCACCTTCGTTTAATCTAAAATGAATACAGCCAGTGTAACTTAATTGGGAGGGGTGAGAAAGCGGGGAGAAGGGGGTTGATTGTAGGCTTAATTTCTAGGCAATGCAAATACAGTTGAATGTACCCTGGGAGTCTGAATAAAAGTGCTTTGGACAGTTTGCAGGCTTTAAAAACAAATAGAAGAGCCCACCTCCTTCATCTGTATGGAAAAGCATAAGCTTTGTGTCCCGTGCACTTCATCATCTAGTACTTCTAAAAGAGTGCAGAATCTACTTGGACTGTAATTACTTTGGCCCAGAAGGAATTTAACCCTTTACTGTAAAGGCAGGCTACTTACAAAATTCCAATATATGCATATAAGGATTTTTCTGACTACTAAAATGGGAATTATGGAGTGACTTTTCTATTTGTGTAGCTGTATTTGAACTTTGGTCCCTTGATCTTAAGGTGCAGGGACTTTGGTTTTGGATAAATCTCTACTTCTGAAATGAATGACGACAAGTGTATTCCCCATAATTCATGGCTGGTTTATTCCACTTTCCCCACTATTTGGACATATGTGCTAACAGGACTTTTTTTTTTTAAAGTCCAGAGGTCTAGCAGTTATAGGAGTCTCCTGGGTTTGTGGGTTTGGTTAACAGGACTGTTGAGAAAAAAAATGAAATAGTTAAGTATTTAAAATAGTGAACTAATAGTTAAAATAATTAACTATCCCAGTGTTAAGTGAGCCACATCCTTTCATGTTTACCACTTTAACTTATTTCTGCATTACTCAGAGTAACAAAGTGGGCAGATCATCAAGTTAGCCAGTGTTGAGGATTATCAGCAATGCTGGGTAAACTATACTTGGACATCTCTTGGGTCTTAACGTGGTCTGCAAACTACTTTTTTTAAAGGGTCTATTTTTCAGATGTGCACCTACATATATTCTCCTTCTTTTCAGGTTCAGTGCTCTTCACACCAGTTATGGAAACAAACATAAGCTGGAGTGTATGTTTTCATGGTGGAATTATTTTTCTGTGCTTCTAGTAACAGAAAATGGCCCTGGGGTCTTGCCTTGGAGCCCCTCTCACTTGCCCGAGCTGCTGCTCGTGCCCCAGGAGAGTGGGCTTCTCTGGTGGTGACCAAGAGAGGAGCTGTTTTGCCTCTCCCTTGCCACCTTCTCCAGGTGTCTACGTTGTAAGGAGACACGAGGAATAAGGATATGCTCTTCACATTCAAATCCCCTGTCAGCAGTTTCTGTGATGAGAATTTTCCCCTTGCCTTCCCCAGTGATTAAGTCCGGACAGCAAATGTTGCTTACAAGTACTTGGAGCACCAGCTTGGCTCCTGGATTTTGTACTGAACTATGGCATATTGCAAATTGTTAATGAAGGCACGCGGCACATGTACACAACTGTTGCTGCAGAACATCAGTAATCAGATTAGCCTCGAAAATGCAGGAAGGGCTCGTGTTCATTAACATGCAGCTCTTTAGCTGAGTAATTAGAGTCTGTTTGTCAGAATAGCCCTTTGACTCGCAGGATGATGATTCCCGGTGAACATCTCCTGTGCTGGAGCAAACAGGATAGCTCATTGGTACCGGAAGGGATTAAAGCAAGTGGTGGGGTTAATTGCACTGAAACCCTTTTGTGGTGAGTTCCACCACCAGCAAGAGCACATGGAGACTGAGCATTCCCAGTGAGCTCTGGGACTGATTTCGAGGGAGCTGCCTCTGTAACCTAAACCTGAAATTAGCCGTGCCCATATGTCTGCTTTTTCAATACTCGGGATGATACGTGGATTGATGTCTAGTCACTTAAACGAGGATGAAATGCCTTTTATACTAATGGATTTTCTGGTTTATTATGTATGTATTCATGTGAAAAATGGTGTTTTATGATGTTTTGACATGCACGGGTCTGAGCAGGAGCTGCAGATCTCGGGAGTTTATTTTATTCCTGTGCAGGTGGCTGACTTTGCTAGTGAAAATCAGCTCATTAACTGTTTGAACAAAAACAAACCCAACCACACAAACCCCCTTAGAATCACCCACCTTGGGCAGGACCCCTGGGATGGCTGATCTGACCTCTTTTTCGAGGCCAGGACAGCAGGACCAGGCTGCTCGGTGCTATGTCCCCTCTCCAAGGATGGAGCTGTTGCACCCTCTGTCCTGGCTTTTGGCCACCCCCTTGGTGAGAGGGTGTTTTCCCCTAGTATTTAATCCATCTCCAACACCCAGGTTTTCCTGCTTCCCCTTGTTCCTTCACCATGCATCTCGGGAGGGGTCTGGCTCCATCTTCCCCTGCTCTTGCCTCTGGTAGTAGAGGACTTGGCGAGACACTACGGCAGCTCTCGGACCCTGAAACCATCACGGTGGGGATGGACTGCTGAAGAAATGCACCTGGATGTTGGCACAGGCTTCTTAAATACAGTCTACAAATGTACACGTAGATATTGGTCCCTTGCATCTTCATGTCTTTGGAAACTTCTTGCCTGCATGGCCTTTAATTAAAAAGGGAAAAAAAAAATCGTAAAAAAACCTGAAATAATAGTTCAAAGGACAGTGTAGTTTGACTCTTGGAAAAGCTGTACTAATGCAAGGTTGTTTATTTCTTTATTTTAAGCGTGGTGAAAAACCTTTCCGTGCTAAGCTGTGAGGTGTTTTTCTTTCTTAACTTCCTTTAATCTGGGTTCAGTTGCACTTCCAGCTGTTCAGTTTTGTACTTGTGAGAATGATTTCCTGAAAGCTATCACCAGTGTCTCTTCCCCTGCGGTAGACTTCTCTGCTTCTGCAGACACAGATCCTTATCTGGAAGGCGAAATGGGAGGGTGCACAACGTCGTCTTGTATGACTGTCCCTGGATTTCGGCAGCAATCGGTGTGCAGCTCTGGGGCTTCTTCCAGCTCCAGAGCCGTGGGCGTGTAACAGCAGCGGGGAGCCTTGCAGCCCCGGACGGCTCCGCTCTGCTAAAAACCTGAGGTACATGAGAGATCCTGCAACTGAAGCAAATACACTGCACACCCGCACATACCAGGGCGACGTTTCCCATTTCCTCCCCTTCTGCCCCCATCTTGACGCTGTATTTTTCCATGCGTGGTCAAAGGTGGCATCCGAGCTCTGCACCGCTCTTCTTCGGTACCGAGCATAAAGAGTCGGGTACAAAAGCAGCGAGCACGGGCAGCTCAGCACAACTTGGCATGTGCCTTCAGAAGGACTTGGTTAAAATACCCAGAAACTCGATGTAGTCTGCTATTATTTACTCTGTTTATAGTCAGCTTGCCACCTACAAAACGGAGGTAATAGGCTAGTAGTTATCAGCTGAAGCTAATAGACCTTATAAAGGAAACTGTAATTTTTGCTGGATGTAGAGGGCTATTATCCTTTAGATGAAGACCAGCTAGTTGCAACTAATGAACTATATCCTACATAATGTGCAAGATGAACTCCTACTACCGCTATATAGAGAGCTTTGGTTAATCTTCTAATTATTAAATGAATAAAATTATTCCTAATAGCATGTAATTTTGTGGTCAAGCAGATAATTATCTTTCTTGCATAAAACAGTAAAATCTTCTTTGGTGTAAATCAGCATGTGCGGTTATTGACTTCGAGTATGGATTGCAACTCATTTGTCTCTGTCCTTGCTTAACCCTGAACCCAAGCTCAGTGGCTCAATGAATTTGGCTTCTCTGTGGCTGCCGGTGCTTGTGGTTCTGTCTGATTGACCTCAGTCCTGTCTTTTATTTATGCTATTCCCGATGGTCCCAACCTTCCTTCTTCCTCTGTTTATTCTTCTCTACGCAGCTATCTTCTAGACATAAATTCTTAAAAATATATATGTAATTATTAAGGTCTTTAATATTAACTGTGGTAATAGCTCTTTCCTTACAAACCCTATCTGCAGAAGTTGTTCACCATACAGCTTTGACACTTGGATACCACTGAACCTTGCTTAGATGCTTAAAGCCTCCAAGTGTTAGGGAAAAGCTTTGAAGTACGTGAAGGTACTACTGAAATATAGAATACCCTTTGGATCTTTCTGAGCGAGGAGGAGGAGGTGGGGTGGGCAAGTAACTGAGCAAACAAACTAAAAGCAGCAGCAGCAAGTTTGGAGACCAGGAACCAAAAAAGTGCCCAATGGGAGGATGGCTGTGGTGAGACAGACGTGGTGCACCAGCATGACACGTGGGACACGGACATCTGGAAAAATGCTGTAGCTTCACAATAACTTTGTATGGGCTAGACGCAAAGCACTTGCTTTAGTAAACTGGTGATGGGCTAGTTTTTGGTAAAATGGACCCAGGGTTGAGCCTGAAGCAGCTGAAATTCAGGACTTGGGCTACTCTGCTTCTAGCTGCATACAATTTGTAGAGATGACAGCCCTGCATGTGCGTTGCATGGGACGTGTTTGTGCTTCGTACCTGTGTGTTGGGCAGGAGAGGAGGGTGGAGGCACCAGCTTGGGCCTTCTTTTAGGGAATGTAGTAGAAGGCTGCTGGTTTGGGAGCTCAGTTCGGGGAGTGGGCATAAAGCAGGAGCTGCTGGATGAGTTCAGCCTAGTTTGCAAAGCCAGAGGTCAAGCCTGCTGCCCAGGCAGTGGGAGATGCTCCCAGAGCTGCCTTTCATTTCGTCATGTGCAGCTGAGCTTGGGACTCCCTTCTCCAGGATTTTGGCTTTAGTGCACCTTTGCCGGGTCAGATCAGGACCTGAAGAGTCAGGCTGCCCTTCACAAATGCAACCCACCCATGCCACAAAAAGCCAAGTTCTCTTTCTATGTTCTGTGCTAATTCAATATACAGGAGGAAAAAAAAGCAAATGGCTGATCTGGGGTGCTCTTTCCAGCTGAAAGAANCTTAATGACTATATAGTTGGAGGGGTTACACTCGGGAGGAGGAGGAAGAACTTTCTTGTACTAATTAGAGGGAGTCTCTGGAGACCGTGCCATGAGTGGAACACGTAAGGTGTTACCCTGGCCTCTTCCTATTCATGAGTTGCGGATGCATCCCATGAGTTATCCAGGAAATGTGCTGGAAAAGGTAGGCAAGAAAGTAAAGGTAGATGATTACAGTAAATATAACTTCCTAGGGCAGCTCTTCTTTCCTCAGCAAACAGCCTAGCGAAGGACAGAGCTGCTGCTCTTATGAATGAATCAAAGGGAGGGAGAACCAGAGAAGGAAAACGAGCACCTTAAACTAAGGAACTTTATCAGTGAAACACTGCAGAGTATTGCCCGACATCTTTTAACAGCCCTTCTCACGAGCAACAGGCACGCCATTGCGTGGGTCTGCCACATCTTTTTATTTCATTCCCTGCGAAAAATTGTTTTAAATATACAGCTGCTTTAGAAATGGGGATAGCTTTAAGGTGCAAATCTCTCAATAGAAACGCTAAGAAAAAAATGGCATGATTTAAAAAGGAAAAAAAAAATCATAATAAAACCTGCAAGTGAAGCAGTTATTTTCCCGCGGCTTGAAAAGGTGCAGCTACTTCCCATGGGCCCTGCCACGGCGATGGCTCATTTGAGGAAAGGCAGCTCAGGTCTCCAGGTGAGCGGGGCTGTAATTACCTCCCGGCAAGGTGCAAGAGAAGAGCAGCGTTGGGCCGGCGGGGTGACAAGGTGCCTGCCTGCCGTGGCCTCTGCTGCGGGAGGAGCTGCGCTCGCGGCTCGGTGTTAGTGCTGAAAGCCTGGAAAGCGAAAAACTGAGTAGTGCTGACTGCAGCAATGGTGACGTCTCTCCCTTCGTTAGCACAAATGCTGGCGAGCGCTCTCGCCGCGCGAGGGTGGCCAGGAGTGTACGTGTGAACGGAAGGCACTCAGCCCCTGGTCCGTGCTCAGCTTTACTTTGTGCAACAATTGAAAATCTTAAGAGGTGATGCTATGGACAGCAGGATCCAGAGCTGGAATGTGTTCTCCCAACTGGAAAGAAGAAACTTTGCATTTTC
>VZTL01005043.1:2682-27848 GCA_013400535.1 Scopus umbretta
TTACAATGCTCACTCTCTAAATTTTTGGTTTGCTTGTTAAATCCATGTAAGAATCTGACATGTATAGTTGTCCCCGCTGCTGGAATAAATAAAGTCTTAGTCAATTTGAAAACAATTAAAATAATAGTTTTTGTAAGAAGCAGGTGGAGGGACTATGTCATGTTGGTGTACCAGGCTCAGCATCTTGGGATTTAAAGGAAAGTTAAAGTTTTAAAGGAAATAATAAGTTCTACACCACCACCACCCCCAAATCACCAGTTGTTGTTATTAGAGGGTTATAAAAGATGAATGGATTGAATTTTAAAGTTTATTTTGGGGAACTACAGGCTAAAAAGTCTGGTACCGAGTGGTTTGAGGGGATCTTTTTGTTTTACTGGTGTTCAAAATTGTTAAAATCTTGGTTTAGCTTCAGTGTATTTGACTTACCTGTTTAAAATACTACTAAACATATCCCAGTGAAGATGAGTTTATGCTGTTTATAAATTGCAAATGTTAAAGCAAAATGCTCCTTCAGGGACAACATTGGTAAAAAGTTGTGTGTATCTATTTGAAACTTATTCTTCAATTTTTTTCTTAATGCCAACACTTGGCTTATATACCATGTCATAGAAGTGAAAATAGTGAACCTAAGAGAACATTGTAGGAAGACACAGTTGAGGTCAGTGAAGTTGTATTATTTCAGAATATTTGGATATTTTTAACTGATTACAATAACTAAAACATGTAGTAGTTCAAATATTCTTACTTAATTTCTTTAATAGGATAGTTTGCTCAGTCACTTAAGTTTAAATTTGGTGGGTATTTTACTTTTTTTATGTTTGAACAGAAATAAAGAGCATCCTGACCTAAAGCTTTGGTGCCATCCATGGAAGCACATTACAGTGGATGAAAAAATTCATACAAAACACATAATTCACATTGAGGAAAACTGTTGCAAAGAGGAGATGGCAAGTTATAGAACTTGGAATGGGACAGTTGAGAAACCCTCAGCCATTCCTTCTGTGGAGGAATCTTACATTACAAGTGAACACTGTTACCAGAAGCCTCGGGCCTACTACCCTGCCATAGAGCAGAGATTGGTTGTGGAAACAAGAGGTTCAGCCATGGATGATGGAGTAAACAGAATAAGGGAAAATGGGGATGATGTCCTGTCGGAGAGATTTGGCTGGAATCTGGACAGAGAAATATGCAAGATGGAGAATGAATCCAAACACAATTACTCTAAGGTATTTCTATTAAAATAACCCTCTCTGCATAGAGGCTGTGTTTGCCTGGCAAAGTGCCAAACTCAACCCTTTTTAATAGTATTTAGCTTGGTTTTTTATGTTTAGTTTTTTCCTGTACTGCTAAATTTAGGTTGCCAATACAAATCCTCCGTTTGAAATAATTTTTAAAATCTGGGTTGAAGAGGACCTCTGGACCTTAGATCATGTGCATAGTGTGTGGAACATGCATTATTGTCCACAGGCAGTTCATTGTTTCTTACTTTTATGAGTGTTAAATGTAAAAATAAACACTAGCAATAGTAGAGAGAGAGAGAGAAAACAGGGCAAGTGTGTATGATACTACCAAATACTGATGTTCTAGCTTTTAGTTATTTCAACCTTGTTCCCATGTTTCTTTTAATAGTTACATTAACTAAACCGATTCCAGATTCTTCAGGCAGCATTGGTGCAGGAGCCTGAACTGATTTTTAAGAATGATCACCATTGAATAGTTCTGTATCTTCTTCCTACTGGAACACTCTATAGTTTTATCTTTTCAACTCTTGCTTCTCATTTTCAGGTCTATCAGAAGCCTGCCATTCTACACACCAATGCAAAAATTTCATGTTGATTAGTTAGAGCCAAGTCACATGACATACAGCCTGACAAATGTTCGAAAGCCGCTAGGAAATACTGATTTACCTTTTTTAGATTAAAGGGTTGTTTAGCTTTTATTTTGTGTATATGTAGGCTGTAATTTCTGTTCTTTCTAACTTCTCTATCAAATCAATTGAGATTGCTTTATGCTTCTCAGAAAGGCATATATTTCATGTCTTCAGTCTTTTAGGAGCCTTTTTCTAAATCCTATCATATTTCAGTAGAGTGATGAAAAAAGTAGGGGAGTAGAATCAACACTGCTGACAGCGTAGTCAAGTTTTGTAAGTGCTTGTAATGTTTTGGGGTTTTTTCTAGATGCTTTGATCAAAGTTTTAGTAGAATTGAGATTAGATTTCTTTAGGAAAAATCCCGTCTCACTGCAAAATCATTTGCTCTTTAGTTGATTACTGTCATGCTAAAAATGGCTTTAATGTTCGCTAGGTTGCAGAGATTAGGTGCAATGTCCCAGCTGGAAGTTGGCAGAGCGCTAGCTATGTGTATATATGTTATCTTTTGAAAATCAGATGCTTGTGAAGTACAAAGAATAGGTCTTAGCAAAATACCTATAAAAGCATGTCTGTATCTAGATCCTCTTGCCCAAAATGCCTTAATATTTGTGTATGATTTCTTTTCTCTGTGTGTCTGTCTTCCACTAGCCTAATATTAGTTGAGCAATTAGCTTGCGTAACTGTAAGGACCCAGACAGTCTGGCTTACCAATTCTATTTCACTGTAATAAATATTAATGTATGTATTCCTGCTAGGTAAGAGAGTCTGTCTCTAAGAAAGTCTCTCCAGAGGAAGCTATTGAAATGAAGTTGCTGGAAAAAGACAAAGAAGGAGTTGTGAACTCACAGCTGCAGTGGCAGCTTAATCTTTTAGCTCACGTGGAATCTCTGCAAGATGAAGTCATACACAGAATGGATTTTATTGAGAAGGAGCTAGATGGTAGGTAACATTTTTCTGTTAACTGTATTAAACTGAACTACCTGTTCAAAACATGTTAACTTGAATTCTGCTTCTGCAGACCTACAAGGAGAGGACTATTGCTTTGTCAGATTTACTGCATTTACTAATAGAAAATAGACATGCTGATGGGGGTGGGTGGATTTTAAAGCAAAGATCAAACTAAAACTGAGCAGAATTTTATAGAAAAAGTTCTAGTTAAATCACCTCTAAATACTTTCATCAGATGATGTAGTGGAATATCTTCCATGTCTTTTTGCTTTCAGGCTTTTGTCATTTTCCGTAGCACTTCTGTGTATCTGAACTTCCCTGTTCTTCAGGGACTTGCTGGCTGTTACAGCCTCTTCTGGGTGGCCTCTTTCGTGCACAAGGTTCTTACCTTTTCTCATCTCTTCCAAATTCTTTACTTAAATGTTTCTTGAAATTTGTTTTCCTAGGAATGGAAAACTTCTAAACCCTTTATGTGTTATATTAAATAATCCAGGATAGTTCTTTTTCTTAACATCTTTAAGTCTGACCATTGGTTGTATAGTGATTACAGCAGCAGCTTTTCTTGCAAGGGTATTTGGAATCTAACCTTTGCCAGAGTAAGAGTCCTCTCTTTGTAGTTCAGTAAGGTACTGAAAAGTTGAACAACTAAAGGGGTCAGTCAGGCCTGTAATCATAATGCCTATTTCATAAATGAGGTCAGCCTTTTTGTATCTGCTGCTGAGTTGGAGGGTTGCTCAGAGCATTGCTACTCTGACCAGGAATTTTCTTATTTCAAGGCTGGATCTGTCAGTAGTTGGGTAATGCCCACTAGTTCTTCAGCAGACAGTGCCCTTAGGTTAAACTAGCCTGTAATCCAGTTAGTGGCAATGGCCACTGCTGCTTCTCTTGGCAGAGGTATTCTGCCTTCAAGGTTTCATGTCTCCTGTGATACTGTCCCGTCCCCTGAGCTCATCGAAGTTCAATGTGACCAACTTTCTCATGGTTGTATTATATTGTCACCTGAGTTGTCTTTGGTCAGTAGTATGTCTGGTTCTTGTTTCCTGCTGAGAAGCTTTAAAGCAGGAATTGATTTTCATTGTGCAGTAGTCTGCTGTTTGTGCTTTTGGATTTCATCCCTATTTTCTGTTATCCACTTCTTCCTGTCTTGGCCAATTGTATTCTGTATTGACGACAAACTTCTTTCATTAGCATAGTCCTATCCTTTTAGGATCTTCAATGAAAATACTGTGTAGTTTAGCCTAATGCTGGTCCTGAAGGTATTCTGATGGTATAAACTTCCTGTACCGCAGTGTCCTTGCTCTGGAATTGATACAGATCAGAGGAAGTTCAGCACCAGATTTCACAGTATCTAGTCCTGCCTTTTCCTTCCCTGCATTCTCTGAGGAACATCTGCTTTTTTTTTTCTGCAAAGATTGGTGTGAGGAGCCTGGTTTTCTGATTTCTCAAATATCACATGTTAAAATTATTGCCCACCACTCTCTCAAGATTCACAACAGATTTAAAGGATTCCTGTTTTGTGATTTAAGGTGGTCTATTTGCTGAGAACTGGAATAGTAACAGTTTTGTTTTTCCTTGCAGTTTTGGAGAGTTGGCTGGATTATACAGGAGAGCTGGAACCACCAGAACCACTAGCTCGACTCCCACAACTCAAACATTGTATAAAGCAGCTTATAACGGACCTAGGCAAAGTGCAACAGATTGCACTTTGCTGCTCAACGTGAGACTAGCAAATGTTGGAGACTGTTACTGAGTGCGAAGTTGGAGCATCTGATGTGAACAGCTCTGTATATTTAAATTAGCATGCTGGTTGCATGTGGTGCAGACTGACTTCAGGGATTTGTCAAGAAGTCCTGTTCAAAGAACAGCAAAAAGGTTATTTTATCTCATAATTTTGGGTTTATTAGGCAACTAAAATTATAAGGAAGAGGTCATACTGTTGTCTTCAGAGGTTAGGTGTTGGTTGATAAATTATATTTAAATTTTCACTCCTTACAAGTTGCTCATTGAAATGGTAGACTTTTTCATAATTAAATTGACTAAAAAATTGTGCCACTGAAGAACAGAGTTCTAAGAGCCAAAAATGTTTAGTTGACAGAGGTTGTAAATAACTTTGCATAGTTTAAGTGACTTGTGTCATGTTTTATTCCTTCTGGTTTATGCATAATAGCACAGAGTATTTAATCATTAGGAAATGTTATAACAGTTTTCAGACTTAGTATGAATGTCCAGCTCTTAACTATAAACCGTTACGTGGAGGTTTGCAAGTAACAGTGGCCTAAACCCCACTTCTATTATGTTAAATAATGTAGCAGAAGGTCACAGGTGGATTGCACTTATTTTCGGAATAAACGATTGTTTTCCATATTTATCATGTCACTATCACATGACTTGGTACTGGGGAAACCCATGAACGTTGTGTTTATGTGCATTCTTGAGCTCTTTTAAATATGGCCATACTGTGCCTCCTGAAGCAGTGCTAGTGGGACACCCTTGTTGCCGCTATATGAGATACCGCTGTGAAAAACTGTAGATGCAGAGTTCCAGACTTCAACAAGGTCTGTAATGGACGTTATGTAGTTTTCTACCCATTTGTTAAAAATTGCCATTCCGGTTACATTTTGAAATGTAGACTTTTTTCAATACTCTGAACGTGTTCATTGTAAAGACTTACTCTATGAATGTGAGGTTTTGGGAATCAGTTTATTTTATATTTGTGTAAATAAAGCCTCGATCTATGCATGAGGTACTGTCCTCGCAGACAGTGAGTGGGTTATTATCTTAAACAGTGTATGTTCAAAAAGTCCCTTTTTATACCTTCAGTTTTAATTTTCTTGTTTGTGTTACTTTGAGAGCAAGGTGAAAATGCTGCTTATGTTCAAGTCACATTTTACAGTACCTTTTGAAACGTTGGTGTATTGTAAGTATATGAGACGTTAAAAGTTTTTCAGCTGCAGATCATAGCTCCATAAATAATGGCTGTGACTTTAGTTTTCCTTCCCAAATGTTGCCGAGTTAAGTTCGCTGTGGAAAATGTAAGCTGTTTTTGCAGTGAGAGGGTGTCCTTTAAAAGCTGAATTTGTTACCTTGATTTTATTGTGTGTGATGGTACCACCAAAGCGTAAAATTTGAGCACAGTTGTAATTGAAAGGCCCATAACTGTACAAATTACTAATTTTGGATATGAATCTGTAATGTGTGTATACTGCAAAGAATAATGTAAATTTGAAATATTCAATATTATTGTAGGAGTTAATGGTATCTACACAGCGAATACTTTATTTCCTTCAGAAAACAAAATAATTGGGCTACTCTAGGTAGTAACTAAGGCTTTTGTGCCAAGACTCATTTCAGGGAATAATGTGTCTCACAGTTTTATAGTACTAGTTGGTATATAGTGAATACAACTTATGTACAGCAGAAAAATAAACTTATTTTTCTGTACCACAATTGGAATAAAGCTTACATGATACTTAAGAATCACTTCGCTCTCCGAAGATGAGACCAATGCTTATACCATGTCTCATTCCTCTTGGTGACACCTGAATTCATGTACAGCTCTGTGTAGCTCTAGAACCAGGTGGCAGTAACCAGACAACCAGAATGGCATCAGGAGGAGTGCCCCAGACAACTGTGAAGGTTTTTGGGTTTTTTTCAGGTGAGATTGACCAGAAAGGTGTTCCCTGGTTGAAATCTGTAAAGCAAGTGCTCTGACTGGGCATCTCCTGAGAAGAACATAGCTGTGTTGTTAACAAGCCAGCTGTGCTTACAGTTTGAGGGTGTGAAAACAATTAAATTACTGAGCAGACTTTTCACTCCAGAGTGCAACTTCTCCTTCCCAAGCAATTGCTTTTTGTGTGTTCATTGTACGTTTTTACTTTGCCAGTTTATTTTTGCTCAGGGCAGTACTTAAGATTTGGAAGAAAAGGCAGTTCTGATGGGTGGATCAAATGGCAAATACTGGAGACTTGTTTTCCTTTAGTAGAGCTAGGGAAGCCCTTGCAGATAAAGACTGAAGATATTTATTTAAAATAGAGTAGCATTTCTCATGTTCAGGAAAGATTCTTTATTGTGCTGTGCCTGGAGTCATTTTTGTCCCTGTTTTTGCAAGTTTCCACATTGTTCTTTCTTAGTCTGGACCAACTGTTTGGTCTGGCAGGTCACTTTTTTTTTATTATTTCTTTAAATCACTGGTAAGTGAATGCAACGTGGAGCCTTGATGAAATGAGCAAATATTGCACTGTGGATACATAAGTATATTTGTCTTTGTTTATGCACTATTAGAACCGAGGGCGCTGTATATAGAATTTTGCTTTGGAGCAATATTTGCAAAACTTGAAAACTTGTGTATCTTGGTGTTTGGAATAAATAAATAAATAGGTTTTTGTTGGTTAAGTCTTAGTAAAGTCTTTGCTTCCATTAATGACTATTCAGTAAAATAATTTTGGACTTTTTTCTTCACATGGCATTGAAATGCAGGTACTGTAGTGTGACAGGAATATAGATCTTAACTGTTCCTAAGTATGGAAGTTACTGGTTTCCAGGTCTGTCTCATAAACATTCTTACTAGGTAAACTGTTACATACTGGTTTATGTTGGATATTGTTTTAGTGAGGAGCTTGTACATTTTATTTCCAAATCCTAATGTATGTAATATGTTAGGATCTATTATATGTAATCTGATCCTAATTTTTGTTCCTATTTCAACAAATAGCCTACCAGGGCTGCTGCTGAGCACTTGGCAGCGCTGATGAGAGAGGAGCAGCTGGCTCATGCCTCTCGTGATTCATTTCACAAAAGACTTGACTGTTGCAGGTAGGAAGCTGCTCTAACCAGAACAGTGCAGCACTGTAGCATCTGAAAGTGTGTATATGAGACTTCCACGCTGGGAGACAAGTGTGAGGCCAGCATGCTTGTTCCAAGAGTGCAGAGACCCGAAGGCACAGCTTCTGTGAACCGTTCCTAAGACCAGGTGGATTAGGACAAGTGCTGTCAGCTGTACAGTGCAAACTGCATGGAGAAAAATGTCATTTCTATACCATTTTCAGGTGGAAATGTCTTTTGCCCATGTAGCAGTGGGCTAGCAGTTGAATTTCAGGTAAGTTTGGGAGGGTTGCGCTGGAAGGGAACAACATGTGGGTGCTACACCTGCAATGTTCTCCTGAAAACTGCTGTTGTACTTAGGGCAGCAGCAAGCTTGGTGTAGAAGCTGCATGTTTGCTGTGGGAGGGAGTGCTACTTTTGCATTAATGCGAAGGAAGGAGCTTTTGATGTGTTTGAACAGTCCATACGGAGAAGACGCACAGGGACAGGGAGGGGAGAAGCTAGGAGGTGCTGGAGGGGGACGTACCTGGCACAGGGTGTGCCCGAAGGCAGGGCAGCCATCCGTGTGCCTTCCGATGCATTTCTGGTTCCATCTCTTCCCCTCAGTTTCCCCAGCCGGAGGAAAATAAGTTTATTCCCTTGTCCTAACAAATTGCCCTTCCCAATTCTGTTGTCAAAACAAGATTCCTGTAAGACTGGTGGATTTTAAGGCCAGAGGTTGCATCATTCTGCTAGAGCCTGGCTTGTGAAGCCCAGAGAAGCTTCTGCCACAGATGACAGATCTAGGCGTGTGTTTCATGGTTCAATTGAATCATGTAGGTTTTGCTGATCACTTAAATGTCAAAATCAGGTTTTGAAGATGTGATCTGAATTTGAACTAACTTGCTGAAATGTGTGCTGTGGTTAGCCATGTTTCTGGGAGTGAGTGCCCTCTGAACTTGTCCAAGCTCCCTATTGTACTTGCTTCGTCTTAAGAGTCTTGTAGGGGCAGACTCTCACATCAGGAGGCAGTTGTGAAGTCTGTCAGCTTTCGTGTGTCATCCCTGCTGCTGCAGCAATGGCATTTCATCAGATTATGAAAGCGTTCGTGACTGATACTTGGTGTGGTTTTTCCAGTTGCGTCGTTGAGCACCTCAAGCTATTACAGCTGCGTAGAAGAGTATTTCGTATCTTCATACTAATCCTTCAGTATTTGCATAGCAGCGTTCTTGTAAAGAGAAAAAACTACGCACGGCTCTTGTCTGGTTAATACCTGTCACAGCTAACGAAAAGAAGTCCATGTTCAAATAGGCAAGTAGTTAAAACCAGAAAATACCATGGGGCTTTTTTCATATTGGAATATACACACAGGCAGCAAAACTGAGAACAAAACAGCAAAAAAGCTGGACTTCATCATATTCTACCTGCAGTGTGTTTCTGCTGGTGGTGCTTGTGTGCCATTGAGGTGTTTGGTCAGTAAAGGCTGAATGATGCCATGGAATCTTGTTGATTAACACTGCACACCAAGTTCTTACAGACAGCATGGGCTTTGTTTCCCACTGTTTAGGGATGTTTGGTGCATTGGGCTCAGAAGGAGCAAAACAAAGGAAGCAAAACCCTCTGAGTTGCCTCAGAGGCCCCAGGGGTGACAGCAGCAGGCTCAGCTGGCTGAGGGGCAAAGTCAAGGCTGAAGGATAAACCCTGACCTGTGTCCTGTGCAGAAAAGGCATGGGCTTGAGGCCGACGGCTGAGCAGGTGTGTAAAGCTCTGGGCTGCTGTGCAGAAGGAAATGAGAAAGTGATGGGTTTGCAAGAGCAAACTCATCAGACATGAAAATGAAGAGGGGATTCAAGCATGTTAGAGGCAGGAAACCTGCAGAACAGGGGGGGTCCTGCTGCACCAGCCTCTGGGTGCAGAGGAAAGAAGGGATGTTGCCAAGCAGCAAAATTGCTTCTGCACTGGTTCTTGCCACAGAGGAAGCTTCAGGTGCTTTCCCCGGGCTGTGCTGCTTTGATAAGGGGCTGTTGAAAGTGCAGACTCAGGCGTGTTGCTGTTCTGCATTTCTGCTGCTTTTAAGGCCCCCTTTAGCCCAGAGGTGTATCTTAAATCGGGGTTGGACACAAGAAATTGCATTCTGACGTTTTGGATTATCTAGTCCTGGCATGGACCTGTTTTTCTCCATTGCTTCTAGAACAGCAGTTGTGATGTTAAACATTTTTAAAGTTCTAGGGCTCATTAATTTGCCAGAAGTGAATTGGCCAAGGACCAGACCTGACCCACAGCTGTTGGCTTGCCCCAGGTTGGGGAAAGCCGGTGGCAGGGCTGGAGTGATGGCTGTGGCAGGAACAAACCCGCACCAGGCTGCAGTAGATGGAAACCTGCCCTGCAGTTGCAGCTGGCAGTTCATGATTTATTCACAAACCCTCAACTGTGAACAAGATGTCCTTTAATTAAGATTATAAATGGTTATTGCTGCATGTCCAGCAGGATCCTGTTTTATGGACGCTAAACCCATGTGTTAAATCCATGTGTTAAAAAGGTTTAAAAATCAGCTATTTTGGGTGCAGTATGAGGCTGGTTTCTTCCTAGCTGCTGCTCTGCTGGTCCCAACAAGCAGAGGGGCGAGTTACGGGTGGGTGAGAGCATGAAGGTCTGTGGCTGCTGCTCACAGGCCCTATCCTGCACAGACACCCCACCCCAGAAAAGCTTGTCAATGAACTTGAGGTGTCTGACAGGGTTGGGCTGTTCCCCCACCTGGGCCAGGCTTCGGCTTGCTGGGCACTTGCATCCCATTTTCCTGCTGCTGTGGGAGCACAGATGCAGCACAAGGCCCTGTTGCAGCCCATGGGGCAGGCAGGACTCCTCCTGTGTACAGCCTCTGGATTCTCCTCCGGTGGGTGCTGGGTGATGTTTGGGGTGTTCAACCATCACATCCCAAAGCGCCTGGCTTTGGGGAGGATGGGCCCTCGGGCAGCTCCTTCCTCCAGCGTAGCGTCGGTGCCTGCCCGTCCCCACCTTGGTCCAGTGTCCAGGCCAAGGGCCCCAGGGTGTCCAGCTCCCGTGGCATCAACAAGAGATCGTGGCTGAAACCAGGCGAATGTTGTAATGATGGCTGGGTGTCTGTTGTGGGGCTGTGGCCAAGTGGGGGCCTGCCCTCAGCTGCTCTTTGCCCCCTTTCCTGTGGGGCCCTGCTTGGGGGTGTCTGTCTCTGTCAGGAGGAGATAGGAGCTGATGGCTTCCCTCAGACCTAGGCTGATGGGAGAGTCCTCCTCTTCTGTGGATGTGGTCTCCGAGAACAGGAGGGAGCTGTACAAGGGCAGACGGTCAGTGGGCAACTCCGAGTGTCTGGCAGGGGTGGTGAGGGGAGCCCCAGCCCCTTCCCCTTCCCTGGTTGTCCCTACCTGTCAATCTTGTCCCAGTTGAGTGATGGCTTCTTCACAACAGTGGGCATGGCAGGGACTGGGGCCACCCTTGCCCCTTCCATGAAACAGGGCTCCCTCAGGGGGCAGCACAGGCCCTCTCCAAACTCTGGGCAGGGAGTCAGCAGGGTGCCCCCCACCTGCACTCCCAGGCAGGTGGGGGACTGGCCACCACCTTTCCCCCCTCCCTCTCTGCAGGGTGCAGGTCATCCCCACACACACTGATTGGGGGTGCCAGGGCACTGGCGGGGCGTTACCGGAGTAGTGGTCCACCAGGTCATGCAGGCTGGGGAAGGTGAGCCGGGGTGAGATGTAGAGCCAGCTGTTCTCCAGTCGGTGGATACGGTAATGCGTCACTGAGTCCCAGGAGGCATGCTCACTGCGGCGCACCGACAGCGAGTAGCAGCCTGCTGGGGCATGGATCGAGGGGCATGTGGCCAGGCTGCTGTAGGCACCCACCCTGCTCAGCCCTGAACACTGGGGATTTTATCACCCCACAGGGGTGGCCAGCAGCACCCTTCTCCCCATTGGGCTGTGTGGCTGCAAGCATCCCTGTGCCAGGCCTATGCCATGAGCACCTCCAAAGTGGGGGATGTAGGAGTGCTGGGACCTTGGGCAGCTGCCTGCCATGTCCTTTGCGCTCTCAGCATTGGGTGCTGTGGCTTTGGGTCTGAGTCACCACTTTCAGGTGCTGTGCAGGGATGGGCCGTCCCTGGCCCCATGGCCCCCCTCTGTACCCAGGCAGCCGCAGGGCCTTGCAGCACCGTGCTAGTGCATCAGCCATGCACACTGGGGTACTTGGTAAGATCTCCTCATGGGCCCCCTCAGCAGCTCTGCCCCCTTTCATTTCAGAGGCTGAGCCTTTTCACTTCTTTGCCTAACCAAAAGCTGCAGGAAGACTGCTGATGTTTTTTTGAGGCCCCACAGCAGAAATAGAGGCTCAGCATGAAGCAGGGAGCTGCAGCACTGGGAAACCACTGTGTAGGGCAGGCCCTTGCCACCAGGTGCAAGCAATGGAGAATTAGCCCCACTGGGGCCACACTCACACCCTTGGCACCCCAGTGGGGATGGCTGGGAAAGGGGTACAGGAGATGGGGCCTGAGGGTTCTCACCTTGCCTAGTCTGGCTCTCCCGTATCAGGAAGGACCCACTGCGGTTGCCTGGCTGGAGCAGCAGCTCCTCCGCCTTCTGCCGGCTGATGCCCTCGTACAGCCACCTGCGCAGGCAGCAGGTGCTGGCATTGCCTCTCCTGGCTGCACAGGGGCATCTAGTGTCCCAGGGCCCATCCTGCCTTGGCCAGGGGTGAGGGGACAGCTCGGGGTGCAGCAGCGCATGTCCTGGGGACATCCTGGCATGCTGTGCTGCCTCTCCAAGCCCCAGTACTGCTCCACAGCACAGGGAGAGAAATGGGGCAGGATGTCCCAGCGCTGTGGCCAGTGTTTGGCCTCAGGGTTGGCCAGGCTCGCTGTAGCGGGGCCATGTCCCCTGGGGTCCCACACTGGGACAGACCCTTCCCAGCATTTACCTGTGCTTGACCTTGGCCACACAGCTGCTGGGAATGTGGCACTCCTTGCCAGACACCTCTGATGCCACCAGCCACCACTCCCCGTCCCTGTGGGGAAGGGGAATGAGCCATCCTGAGGTACTAAGGCTGCTGGGTGCAGGGAGGGGACCCCCAGGACGGATGCCACCATCATGGCCCCCATGGCCACACTGGTCAGGCGTGCCTGCTTGGTGCAGGGACTTACTCAGAGAGGACGCGGAGCTGCTCCCCCATTCTCAGGATGGCGGCTGCCCCTGTGCCCGAGGGGAAGTCGCAGAGGGCCAGGGCCAGGAAGCCGCTGGAGGCTGCTGAGAAGGTGAGAGGGCTCAGAGCTCCCCTGGCAACACTGAGCCCCAGCTGGGGCGGGAGGATGGTGCACATCAGGGGATGCTGGCTAAGCTGGCAGCTGCCAGGCGCTTACCTGCCTGCATGGGCAGTGGGGGCTGCATGGTGTCAGCAGCCTCTGGTGGGATGTTGAGCACCTTCTCCCGGCTGGGCCGGCTCCCCATCCCTTGGGTGAGCAGGTGCCCCTGGCCCCTGGCCTCAGCTGCTGCCAGCTGTGAGGGAAGGAGAGGCTCGGGCCCGGTGCAAGCAGCACCCTGGGCTCTGGGCAGAGGGGTTGGGCTCCACCTGTGGCACGGCTGTGGGTCACAGCCACCCACTGTGTGCCCTGGGTCAGGGCATTGCTGTAGGGCGATGCCAGCACGGTGGCTCTGGAGAAAGGCAGGGCCAGGCAGGGCTCTGGTCTGGGGCTGAGCCTGGCTGGCAGCTCCCTGGGGAGCCCTTCAAGGAAACGACCTCCCTGTCCCACTCAGAGAGTGCCTGGGGACTTGCAGCCACAGCTGGGGCGAGCTGTGGGACTCCCCATCCACAGCCCCGTGGATGCTCACCCTCTGGGTGCTGCCACCCTGCCCCAGCCCAGCGTCCCCCTGGCATGTGGGGCACCCTGTCCTAATGCCCCCCGAGCTGAGCCTCCCCACCAGCCCCACTGCTGCCCTTGGCGGGGGAAGCAAACTCCACTTACCTGCCTCTTGCTGCTGTCACCATTGCATGGGCGCCATCAGGGCCAGGCAGGCACAGGGTGCTGCTCCTGTGCAGTGGGCACCCAGGTTGCAGGGGTTCCCTCTAGCACAGTGGGTCTCCCTCATGCAGGGAAACCCCTGCCCTCCCAGGACCCACTTGGTTCACCCACGTCCCTGGGTGTTTTGGGGTGCTGGAGCCGGTGTTGCTGGTGAGCAGTGCGAGGTGCCGGCGCTGGGGCTGCGGGCTGCTGCTGTTTCCTGTGACGTGCACGCGCACGGGTGTGGGGTTTTTCAAATTGCACTCAGCTGTGTCCCTCAGGGGACCTCAGTAAGGGGCAGAAGGCCTACGAAAATCCCTGAGGGCACCCAAGGCACCAGTCACTGCATGGGATTTGGGGAGAGGTAAGAGGGAGGGCTGTGCGATAAGTGAGAGTGGGAGCAGAGCCAACTCCAGGACTCAGAGGTTGAAGCTGGACCAGTGCCATCCGCAGCTAGGCAAACCACACCGGGGGTAACAGTGCCTCCTCTGCTCTGCTGCTGCCCAGATCCGCTCCCTGCAGCAGCAGGGCCACACGCTGCTCTCAGGGTGGTGTGCGGTGCTGGCTGTGGCGTGGTGGGTGGGATGCTGCATGGGGAGCCTCCCTAGCGCAGTGCTGCTCCAGTGCCTGGCTGGGTTATGTGTGGGAGCAGACACAGCCCCAGCTTCATAGCTGTCCCATCCTCAGTCCTGGCCGTACACTCCATTCTCATCCTGGTCCCCATCCAGCACTACCTTCCACCCAGCCAAGTGCCAGCAGCCGCCACCCCAGCGCAGGATATCCTTCTGACCACTTCCCAGAATGTGTGTGGATACTTCACTTTTCAAAGTAAACACAGTTTGGCTCGGCACCCCCTCGTCCCCCACCCCCCGGGCAGGACCCTTGGACTGCTTTTCCTCTGAGAAAAGGCCTTGGGCTGGGACGGGCCATGCTGTGCTGGTGCTCAGGGCCCGGCTGTGCGGCACCGTCCCCCTGTGCTTCCTGCTGTGCCCCCGCCGCGGGGCTGGCTGCTCGGCAGCCTCCTGCCCTGGCCACACTGCTGCAGCTGAACATCCTGCTGCTATTTATGCTATGCCCTTGAAAGTTTCTGGTTAATTGTAAACCACCATGATAGTGTGAAATGCGCATAGAAAACTTTTTACGAAAGCAGCCACCCACGTGGGCCTCATGCGGCTGCTGGGGTTCAGGGCCTCCCCAAGCCTGCTCTGAGCTCGAACACTGCTAGCTTGCAAGGGCTTGAGTATGTTCAGGAGAAGCCTCATTTGCTCCTGGACCTGGTGGTTAAGCCCTGCTGGGAGTCCCCAGGGTTGTGAGGGACAGCCTTGGTGTGCCATGACCTGTCCCAAATGCAGCTCAGCTCTGTGCTGCCCAGCACTTTCCTGGATTAATGCTGGTGAATAAAAGTCCTGCTTCTTCCTCAATGCATGACTGACACCACCTACCCCAGCTTGGTTGCTCCATCTTGAAAACCTCCAAGAAAGGCTATTGCTCCTCATCCCACAGCTGCACTACCCTCCTGGCTTAAAACCAAGGAAAAAAAATTCCAATAGCAGTTATAAGCCTCACAAACCAAAATTTTTGGCTGTTACTCCTCACAGCATCGTGTGGCACTGCCAAGAAGAGTTTGACTCCACCACCTTTCACCAAGGAGCATGTTCCAGTTTGGGCAGGGTCAGCAGCGTGAAGCTGCCTTCTTTTCACTGGGGAACATACAGCACAAGACGCACTGCAGCTGAGCAGCTGCCTGGCAGAAACCTCAGCCCATGGCTGTGAGAAGTGCTTTTTCTGGCAGTGATCCAGAGAAACCTTCAAGCGAGCAAAGCTCAGCAAGACTTGCCCCATGCTGCTGAAGAAAAGCATGTACACTTGTATTGATACAAAGAGTGAGGAGCTTGGGCTGGGAGTGCCTCTGAATGAGCCCATCCCAAGGTTTTGAGCAGTTGGGAGTTCAGTCCCAAGGGTGTGGGTGAGCTGGAAAGCACCGGCACCATCAGCCTGCCCACCTCGGGCAGAGCCCCCCTCGCTGGGCATGCCAACTCCAGCCAGAAGAAAGAGCCCTGGGGAACACTCTGGTATTTCACAGGGACTGGGTCTAACCTCAGTGCTGCCCCTCAAGGTGTGGAAAGGCACAACCATGGCCCCCTAACTGGTGGGTGTCCAGCGCTCTCCCCAGCAGCTAGCAGGACTGGTGCTGCTGTGGTTTGGCATCCCAGCCCAGCAAAGCCTGTTCCAAGCTCAAGATTTGCTCCTGGATTGGTTGGCACTGGTATTGCCATCCAGAGAAACATGTTGTCCTTTATTAAACTAATTTCTCAACTTGCATTTAGCTTTGGTTTTGTCTGTTTACCAGGAAATGCGCATGTGTGACAACAAGTTTACCATTTCCAGTTATCCTTGGGGGAAGTAAAATATATGATAACCCTCACTACAAATCTTGCCTTGCTTATGCCTATGAACCACCATGGCAACAAAACCCTCTTATTAATTGTCTCCCATTCCAAATTGGGGGGAAAAAAAAAAAAAAAACAACTCATCTATAAACTCTCCTGGGTTCCTTGGCCATAGGCAGCCTGTAGCTCTGAGCTCTCCTGCTCCACATCATCATAAACAGTACTCCTTGAGCTTGCACCAACACCTGCTGTGGTATTATTTCCTCTAGCACATTTAATTGTCATTTTAACAGTATTTGCCTTTCTTTTGGTCTGTTGCTGTATTTTCATAAGGGAACTCAAGGAAGAATTGTTTCTCAGTGCAGTTAGCTGGCAATAAATCACAGTGCTGCACGTACATCAGCTCTTCTCTTGCAGAGGTTGCTTTGCATCTGGCACTTGCATTTAGCAGCAATGAACTTCACATGGTATCTGGTGGCTTGGTCTCTCTGATAGTCTCCTGTCCTCTATGGACTCAAACTTATATTTTTGTTCATTTAATCAGTTTTGTCACTTCACTACTTGCTCATTTGCTCAACTGGCAAATTTTTCCCATTTCTCACCTTTCATTCTGTTTGCGATTCATGAAAACACTTTGTCTCAGTTCCTACAATGACCTCTCCTGCACAGACCTTCCCCAAAGCATGAGGCTGCAGCAGTCCACCCCATGGGCATGCCAGCAAGACTGGGACTTATCTGTGACCAACAGTTTAACCCCTCTTCAGTCCCAGCTAGCTTTCTTTGAAAGTAAGATGACAGATATCTGAAACTTGAGAGCAAAAGCTGGATCTGAAAAGCAGAAGATGAAGAAACGGTTGTGTTAAACGACTGGCTGCTACGCATTGCTCCACCTGCACCTGGCTGCGGCGCAGGGGGCAGACGTGTCAACAGACCTCATGCTGCCTTCCAAACTGCCCTCTGTATTTTCATGTCACGACAACTGCCTTGTCACAGAGTTTACAGGTTAATTTTGTGTTATATCCATAAAACACGCTGGTGCAGAGCTCTGTTCACCAGGGAAGGCGGCTCCTAGCACTTGCCTTTGGAGGCAATTCTTGGCAGCGTGCCTGTTCTGCAGCAAACCTGTCATTTAGTCTCCACTCCGTCAAAGCTCGAAGTTTGTTTTTGCATTTTTGCAGAAGCCAGCTCTCCAATGCCTTTAGACAGCCTCTTCCAGTGGACACGGCAGCACCTGACCATGCCGCTCCTGCACGGCCGCCTCTCGCAAGAGGGGGCCAGTGCCACCCCTTCCATGGGCAAGAGTTTGCTTCTCACGGTAGGAGACACCAAAACTGACAAAACCGGCAGGGGTGTCAGGTCATGCCAAGAGAAACAACACGAGCACGCAGGGTAACAATGAAACTCAGTTATAGCTTTATTTAATAACTGGTACAAAGTCCCCCTCAGGCAGAGCCTCCCAGTCCCATTCCCTATCTGAAATGGAGCAGAACATGAGCGTGACCCTCGGAGGAGCTGGCTCCCAGTGAGTCAGGACTGCTCAACAGTTAAGAAAGGATGTTTTGCTCATCTATTGAGACCTGTAGTAGCCTGACCACTCATCCCTTTTCTCCCATTAACAGCTAAACCCTGGCATGCAGCAGGCATTTGCCTCCCGCCCTCTGTGACCTGGCCAGATGTAAAAAGGCAGCAGAAGTGTGAATTCCACAAGGGCAGCAAGTAGTACCTGCACAGAGGCATTCACTGCTCACACTTCTGACCTGACTCACACAAACACATGCCTGCTGGAAGTCATTTATGTTCACTGGTATTTCCTGAGCCTCAATTAATACCCTGTGTGGACACCCTGCCTGGGGCTGGCAGCAGTGGGAAGCAGAGCTGGCAGTGCAGGGGATTTCTGGATCTCCACCTGGCAAGGGACACTGCTGCCTGTTTCACAACCTACTTGATGTTAAAGATTCACCTGTGCCAGGGCAGAATAGTGACTAGGTGTTAACTGCATCTGGCCCTTCCACAGGAGTGGCAGAGGGTCAGCAGAGGCGGTCTGGAAGCCAGGGCTGCTGTAGTTTAATCCCTTGTACTCGGTTAATAGTGCACCTTGGTTCGTGTAAGTTTACTTGTTAATTGCTTTGCCCTTTCAGGAAGCTCAGGTACGAAATCACTCTGCTCCTTCTTAACACATATACAAAGATGAGACCAAGACAGTATTTCTGACCATTTGTTTTCCCCACGGCTGCCTGGCATGCCAAGAGTCCTGGGAACACAAAGACCTTCCGGTGGGTTCTGCACTCCAGACACAGCTCTGCCAAAGAGCATTGCCTGCTCCAGTGCTTGGAGTTTCACATCATCATGGTCTTGCTTTCCTACGTCCCACAGATGCCAATACCAACTGCACCACAAGGGTCCTTTAGCAGAAGCACAACTAGAAAGCAATTCTAACCTCACAAAGCCACAGAAATTATATTTAAATGAACAGGGGAGACAATGGCTGTCATCTGGATTGATATACAGCACAGACAGGAGATGGTATCAGCATGTACAGTTATGTGACTTACTAAGACCGCGGAATGTTAACGAGTTTTAAAGAGGCTCTGATGCCAAAGGCATTCAGAAAGGACCAAAGTAATGCCAAGTACAGACTACCAAGGAGGTGGCAGCTCAGATGGGCATGCACAAGTTAGAGAGAACAGTTAATGCCATGTTGGATGAAATGCTAGATTCTTAGTGGGTTCAGTGCGGGCGAGTGGAGTTGTCTGAATCCAGAAGAGGGGCTCCTGCCTAACAGGATACTTCCATGGTTTGAGGTGCATCCTGGAGGTCAATTCCTTCTGGGGTTCCAGCACTTCCTTCACCATGGTTGCTGGTATGAGACCGGCTGCGGATGCTCTCCCCAGAGCCCACGCTAGAGGAAGAGTGAGTACGGGAGCGCATCAGCCTGGTCATACTAGCTGCTGGCACTGCAAGAAAGAGCAAGCGTGGGACTTAGAAAAGGAGGAAGTTCCTAGAGCACGTATCACAGTTACTCAGACGTGTGTCATTGGGTAAGCACAAAAAGAGCTATACCCTCAGGAAGAAAACTCACTCTTTGCTGCCAAAATTAAGTCTTTGCACATCTAAAGCAAGATGTTTAAGGCCCAATTTCAAAAGGTCCAAGGTGAGCAAATGCCAGAAGTGGAACTGATCATTTGCAAGTGCAGTCATGGTGAGTGTCTGTGCAAACCAAGGCAGCTGTTGTACAGATGACCTTTTGAAAGTCAGTCTCGTCACTCTAGAAAACCACAGAGCTGAAGTCATGCAACAATCAACAAAATACAAATGAAAGGTGAAAAACCATAGCATACACGTTGTACAATGGATCAGCCTAGCTCGCAGCAGGCCAGCAGGACATGCCGAGACAGAGCAATGCACCCGAAGAATCATTCAACTCGGTACACAGACTTGGGCTGAGGCAGATGCACAGTTGAAGGTACCTGACTCAGTGCTTAGGTGGCTGAGCTGCACATAAGGGACTGGAAACAACATGAGACAAGGAAAGGGATGAATACAGGAAAGAGCCAATTAGTTGCGGTGTGTGACTAGCAGCTGCACTGCTCCTGGGATCCCCAGCTACTTTGTCTTCCACTCCCAGCTCACACACTGTGCTGAAAGCTCCCAGTATTTGTGAAGACAGCTGCTAATGAGCATCTCAGGGAGATGCCAAGCTGATTCAAAAATCCATCAGGGCCAGATCTCTTCAATGCCTTTAGCTGGAAATTGCAATGTACCTGGTGACTCTGCCTCCCTGCTGTACACACCACAACTGCTCAAGAGAGATGTCATTTTCCTATGGCAGGGAAACTGGGGTATTCTCTGTAACTCCAGATACGGAACAGAAATTCATGTCTTTCCTTGAGTTGACAGCAGCAGAGTTCTGCTACAAGCCTCCTACAGACATTACCTTCCACCTGCAGTGTCAGTACAGGCAGGTCCAACTGTTTTAGCCAATGTGCAGAAGGCACAAGAATAGCTGTTGAGGAACTGGCTTGTGCACTTCTACACATGGCAAGCAGTGCCAACACAGTCTTGCCCATCAAAGTTGGGAAAACCATGCTGGGACTAGCTACTAATTCTGGAAGTAGAAAATAACCCTGTCCCTCCCCAGTGCTGTGCATTCTATTTGCAAGAGATTTGAGCCCCGAAGTGCTGAAGTCCTTGCTCTGATGACAGCACTTGCTGACTTTACTAACACCAGGAACAAAAGAGATGTGAACATTGAAATGCTCTCAGACTGTGAGGCTGAGGGAACATTCTTACATGGCACCCTCCTCTACAGCACCAGGCTCTTCTGGCCAGCCTTGGAGAACACAGTCCTCCTACTACGTTCATGTCAACTACACATAGCTCTAAGAAAAATGACAGCTTCTTCTGAGCCCTGATGCCCACGAGTTGGCAAAGAACTTCTGGCTGTGTGGAGACCACCAAGAGTGTCACAGCTGCCACGGTGGCCACACTGGTGGTTAACCAGTCTTGTGAACCAACCCTCCCCCCCCATAATTCCAGCTTTTGAAGGTTCATCATCCACAGAAGGGAACTCCTAGCCCGGGCCCCTGGCAGGAAAGACAGAGCTGTCCCAAGGTGCCTGCAATGGAGACAGTTGCTCTAGTGCACTGAGAAGCCCTTCTCCTGAAGTCCCCCAGTCTCTGGGGTACTGAGGGCAGGGGAGCTGAACAGTTGTCAGCCTGACACAGGACACAATGTCTTCTGCCTCCAAGCACAAGGAGGAAGCCATAGGGCAGGGCACACACTGGATCAAAGCACAGCTCTCTATGGGCTCCCCAGGTGTCTCAGAAGTCACCCAGCTCTCTGTTCTGCCATTAGAGGGTTTCATTCTGAGATATCGCTTACCCCTGGTGAGAGTCTGAAAGAAACAGGTTTGTCTGAGGAGAAAGGAAAGAGCTCTCTACCCATCACAACCGCAAGGCTGTATTGCTAACTCCTTCCCCTCCAGAGGGTATGCACAGAAGATTTCAGAAGATTTACTGTTCTTGGGAGCACACTTTTCTGGACTGGCACAAAGACGGACTTACAAGGTTTTATTAACACCAGGAACCAAAAAGGGGTCACCACTCCAGCTGCAGGGCAGATTAAACACAGGTCAGGGAACAACATTGGTTTGCTAAGGCTTGTTAGCACACTAGTTGATTTTCCAGCGTGGATGGATCTCCTGGCAACCACACTAACTCACAGGTGGGGACACAGATGCCAATGGGCTCAGATGGACCAGAAAGGCTGAGATCCCTTCACAACAACCCTGCTCCAAAACAGAAAATTTTGTTTGCCACTTACTGTAGCCCATGCCCTGCACAAAGTACTTGAAGGCTTCAGTCAGCTTGCCAGGCTGTGGAAACAAAAAGTGCGGCTTTAGTGCAAGCAGAGAAGGGGGCTCCCTATGACTCAAATGCCATGGGACAGTCGAGAGGTGTTTCTCACCTGAACCACCTGGGGCAGGCCCCCACAGTCAGCCATCTGCAACAGGAAACAAAAGGGAGGTTGAACCATCCTTCCCACCCCAGGAGGACAACCCCAGAACTGTGTCAGCACTGCCCACCCCACTGGGGCTGCTGGCCACTCTTCCCAAGCTTGTGGGAAGGACTGGTAGAAAGCTAGAAACAGTGAGGTTGCTGCTGGCAGTGAGCAGTGTGGAGGCAGGGCATGGCCGCTAACTCTCAGCAGGTCTTCTCTGCTGGCTGAAGATAACAGAGAAGTGGCCATAAATTCTTCTCTCCCAAGCCTGGCTCCACGCAGGAGAGAACACAGCCCTGAATGACTGTCCACAAAGTTCTTAAAGCTAAATGTATGGAACACAAAAACCTAAGTGGAGCTGGCCTCAGCAAAAATAACGTCTTTGTGCAGGCTGGAATGATTCTAGAATGGCACTCACCTTCAGAAGGGTAGTTTTGGTTGGGTCAAGACGCGAGTTGCATTCAACCTAAAATAAAAGGAGGAAAGAGAGACATAATATCATACACAAAACTTGAAGAGTCCGATGTAAAATGCAGGGCAGCTGCACCAGAGGCAGTGGCTGTCTTCAGCAATGGGAGCTTCTCTGGGGCCAAGAAGGACTGAGCAAGAAAGCAGAGAGCATGTAGGAAGAGAACGATGAATGAATGATGCAGAGAGGAAAGGTTGCCATCCAAGGGGACCTTGTGGTAACAGAGTGTCACTGTTCTGAGAGATGGGACCCTGACTTCAAAGGAAATCATCCCCTGGTTTTGGCGATTCACCATGAAACTCCGGAGCACCTTCTGGGCTCTGACAGCAAGACTGGGAGGGAAGAAGTCTTCTGTGCAGTGCAGCACGGAGAGAGATCACTCAATCCCTTGGCCAGACAAGGAGGACACAGTCACCTCTTCTCTGTAAGGCTGCTGCAAAAAAGGGAATAGGTGGACGCCCTATAGGAAAAGCAACCCCAGCAGGGGAGATTATTATGAGCTGGGAACCTGGGCACCCAGATAGGCAAGCCAAGATTCACAAGACCCTATCCCATCCCCCAGCTGTGGCTGGGAAGCAATGAGAATCCTCAGGAATATTATCATAGCAAAGTCAAAACTTGGAGAATGTCTCAGACTTCCAGACCAAAGAGACTGATGAAAAGGCAACAGGCCATGACCACAAAAAGCCCTGCAGCAGTTCTCCATGCACAGCTCCTAGGTCCAAGCTGCTGCTTTAGGAAGCTCTTACACTCTTACACAGTTTCTTAAAACAACTTCTTTTGTTCACAAACCCCTGGTCTCCCCACAATCACTGGCTGAAGGGGAGGAGCAATATCCACCGCAACCACGCTGCACTGTGCCATACCCCATTTGTAACTGTGCTGGGAGGGAAGTGGGTTACAGGTGCCTGCAGAAAATAACAGGAAGGAGATGTTTCTACATGTTGCCTTCCCTATGATACACTGCTTTTGCAGAGTTCTGTGTGACTCTCCACCACAGGAACTGGAATCATACTGCTTATTTTTAAACTCCAGGTAGCCTCAGTACAACAGCAAGAGAACAGTAATTCATAACTTGAACTCAACTCCAGGCAGCAGCCTGGCAGAGCTCGGGAAAAGACGCAAGTTCTTGACAGGGATCCTCTGCATCATTTGTTGAGCAAGATGCTTGGGCCCAAGGACTCTTACTCAGATCCTGCCACCCTCATGTTATAGATGCCCTGCAAGCCTTTAAGCCTCCCAAGCCTCGGCTCTCCCACTAGAGGCTGACAGGTCTCAATAGCTCGGGGATTAGAAAAGAGCTTGGGATGAAGAGCCCCTTTTTGTGACTGGTTCTGGGCAAAGTGAAAGCACTGCTGGGTGAGGTAGGTTTGCTAAGTGATTTGTGGGGCTAATGTCATGAGAGGAAAGAGTTCACATATACGTACCACTGCTTCCACAGCAGGTGAATTGTCACCAACCACTAGCAAGGCAGGGCACCTGGTCAAAACCCAAAACAGAGAGATGTTACTCACAGTGTATCTAAGGGATTTCTGAGAAGGGTGAGCTCTGTGAACCAACAACTTCATGAAAAGTTAACAACGCTCAGCAAAATCCCTACCTGCCACCATATCATGGCATTTTGTTGCACCAAAACATCCTCCAGGGCTTGCACATGCACCTATACTGTCTTCTCCATGCACACCAACTACCACTACTGTTGTACACATGTTAAAAGATGTGCTTAGGGCTGGGAGAAACACCATCCCAAGCTGCAAAAGGGAGCATGCTCTCTGAAATGAACATCTGCTAGGAATTTAAGAATAACCACATCCAACAGAGTTTAATGCTTCTGAGGCTGGCTACTGCTCAGCACTATATTTTGGTTTGGATTTTAGAAACACAAAAGATGCCGAGGAATATATCGAAAAATGTCACAATATCAAACCCTCCGTTGGCAAATCTATGCCTTCATAACCATTTTTATATGTATTATAATTCTAGAAGAGCAACTAACATTCAATGTGTAAAACATACATAGCAGGTCACTGACCAAGTGGCTGTGAATTTACACTATTAATTTACAGATCAAGGTAAGAAAAGGGTAGCTAGAGGCCCCACTTTTGTGTGTGACTAGATGACAAAAATTACACTAGAGAGGCTGTGAGCCACAGACCTCAGAGCCAGTGAAGTACCACGTCTAAGGAGACAGAGGACCTACATGCAAGTCTACTGGCACAGAGATCCATGCTTCCACAAGAAATATTTTAAGCATCTACAGATCCCTGTGAGTCACTTGAATGGACAGACCGCGCTCTATGACTTACAGCTGCCTGCATGACAGAGAGCTGCCCTATTGGCTTTGCCTGGAGACCAAGCAGGGAAATCCACCTCTTTTACATTAGTCAAGATTTAGAGGATTTGGCTGTGGATGGCTAAAAAATTCCTGGAGGTGGTAGTAGCAGACATCCGTACAATTTCCAAGGAGCAAAGAGCAGCAGTATCCACCCCAGCCCAGGTATCCTGCCTCAGCACTGCAATTCACAGTCTTCATGTGCTCTACACATTGGAGACAATTTATCCCTTTTACTTTCTTGCTTGGAATCTGAAAATTTACTTATACTTCCTTTGTGCTGATTATCACTAGTTGTCCAGTGTCTGTCCCTTCTCAGCTGTACCCTGCACAGACCATCCCCTTCCAGATGAAAGAGTCACTGCCAAGGTGGGAAAACACTGCTGCATTCTCTGCATTCAGAACCCACTGCCATCTCTGGGAGAACTGTGCAGGTAACTTTTTTTGGAAAGGTGGAGGAAGGCAGTCAGCAGCAACAAACAAAAACCTGCCTCCCTAATTTTTCATGCAAAACAACCAAACAGCTCAGCAAGTACAGTGACTGCTGGGTGGATACACTTATTCCTCTGACCCTGCCTTCTGGAAAATCTGTGTTCTTAATGAAAGGGCTTCCAGACACCTCTCTGCCCCGCTCTAGCTGATAGCACTGCACCAAAGCCTGAACAGTCTTTCCAGCACCTGGGTTTGTGGGGTTCTTGCTGAGAAGCAGCAACAGCTTTTCAGTTGAAGGCACTGCACAGTAAGTAACAGATACAGGCTGATTCAGAGCAACTTACTTGAGCGTTTTTGCAGTATTTTCACTGATGCCAAGAACTGGTCTCTCAATTTCCAGGTCT